>CAHIKZ030001318.1:752500-835000 GCA_903632075.3 Acanthosepion pharaonis
CAGTTTAAAATTACGAATACAACGTGTACAATTGTCGCCGTGTTCATACTTTTTTTTTTCTCTTTTTCTCGTCTTTTCCTCCTTTCGTTTCTCGGTTTTCTCCCTCTTGTTGCTCGTATTACCTGCTCTTGTTTCTCGTCTTTTCCCGCTCTTGATTCTGGGATTTTCCCTCTCTGTTTCTTGTCTTCCCTCCTCGTGTTACTCGTCCCCCTCTGTCCATTTCATCTCCCTTTTTCCTCTCATCTTGTTTTTCTCTTCCCCCTTTTTTTTTGTTTATCGTCTTCTCCACTCTTGCTTCACCTCTTCCCTGCTCTTATTTCTCGTCTTTTCCCCCGTCTGTTTTTTGACTCCACCTTCTTTCTCCTCTTCCCATTTTGCTTCTCTCTTTCCCTTCCATCTTGTTTTTCTATTTTTCCCCTCTTCTTTCTCGTCTTTTCCCTTCGTGTTTCTCGCCCGCCTTCTTGTTTCACCTCTACCCATTTCGTCACTCTCTTCCTCTCCATCTTGTTTACCCATCGATTTTTTCTCTTAATTCCTCCCCAACTTGTTTCTCTCTGCGATTTTTCCACCTTCTTTTTCCTCTGCCCATTTTGCTTCTCTCTTTCCCCTCCATCTTGTTTTTCTATTTCCCCACTCTTCTTTCTCGTGTTTTCCCCCCTCTCTTTTCCCTTTGTGTTTCGCGTTCCCCCATCTTGTCTCTCCTCTGCCCATTTCATCACTCTCTTCCTCTCCATCTTGTTTTTCTCTCCCTCCCCCATCGATTTTCTCTCTTAATTCATCCCCATCTTGTTTCTCGCTGCGATATTTCTTTAGGTCTAAGGTGATTAAGGCTCTCCACGGTTTCCTGTCTTTTCTTGCATTCAGCTGTACACTCGTCTTTGTGTTACTTGTCAAGTAGGTTACCAACTTCTTTCCTCCGTTTCCCCTACTTTCATCATTACGAATCCCCAAAATTTCAGCTGTCGATTTCTGATTATTAACCACAATTTCTTTGTAGTTGCTATTCTTGAAACTTTTACCGGTCTAACATAATCTGTTTATCGTATTTCAACATCTGTCACTTGAAATTTTTCCTCCATTTGCAACCAAACTGTCCAGAATTTACTATTAGGAAACCCCAAAAATCAATATTTCAGCGACCAATTTTTTTTTAATACTAATTCTGGGAAGTGATTATAGTGATTTTCCAAGCGTAGCTCAGATGTGGCACAAGGCCGAAAGTATGGGGCAGCCAGTGAGTATCGAACTCACTACCCAGTTGTAATTGTTCTAGCGAGACAAGCTTGCTAACCGTTACACCACCTCGAGGTGCCTAAATGATTTTCCAAGCGTAGCTTGAATGTGGCACAAGGCTGAAAGTATGGGGCACCCAGTGAGGATCGAACTCACCAACATACTTTCGGCCTTGTGCTACATCTTAGCTACGCTTAGAAAATAACTTCTTGGAGAGTTGAGTTAGGGGGAAATAACTGAGACATCCAGAAGAGTTGCGAATATGGCAATGAAGATGAGAATAACAGTTCGAATAATGTTGTGCTGACCGGGGTCAATTCTATAATAATAAAGTTGCATTCTCCCTTTGTTGTAGAGTAGTTTGACAGTGGAGGCTTGTATTTCACTAAGTTGGTCCTAAAAAGGTTCGACGTACAAAACGTTAGGAACTTGATATAATAGTTAATGACGCAGCAATCTAGTTGTGGTGTTTGATACTTTAATGCCCGATATCGACTGACTCACCAACTCTCTGAGTGACTTCCAGACTGCTACTACTACTACTTATTATATGTGGGAGAGTCTATTAACAATAGAATAGGTATGTTCCAGTATAAAGCCCTTCAATCGTCTTCTCCCGACTGGTGATTATTAGTTGTTTTGGTTCACAGATGAAAGAACTTCAACACAAGGAATGTTAACTTAGCTATTTTATTAACGTCGACTCATACATACATTTCTAATTATCCAGTGGGATCGCTCTCTGTCTCTCTCTCTGGAAGACGTTTCTCTCCACTTGAAAGACGTTTCAGACACGAAAGTAACTACGTCTACATTGTTTGACGGTTAAGAAACAACTCACTGGAAAGCTTTTTCTATCTATTTTTCTCACATTGGCTCAGCCAATCAAAATTGACTTTGTTTTGTCTTGTATCTGACCTCAAAGATCAACTTCAGGAAGTCGGAGCAGCGATACACTTTTCTAAAAAATTAATAGTGTGCTAAACTATTTTTTAACAATTTCCAGTTGAAACGATTGATTATAAAAAAAGTTATTTCACTTTGATTGACGTTTTTTGTTTTATGTACTAAAATGCATTATCAGCTATCTCAACAAATTAATATTTTCTTGTGAATCAGTTTAAATATTTTTATTGTAAGTAATAATTATGATCCAATTACTTTGCATAATGAATCCAGTTACGTTAGTAAACCAATAATTGCTCAGCCTAATGGTAAAACATTACTATAAATAATCCTATTACAATTGTGATTGTTCTTCTATACGTTTGCACGCACGACCGTTACGTCCTACCAATACCTAATAAATAATGGAATATTTCGCTTTAATCACGTGGAAAGAGGGGAAAAGACACTACTTGGTTTCTGCAAGAAAATGAATGAATAAAAGGGTTCTAGCAACATTCGCCGCAAACATTTTTGGCGTATTAAACCTCGCCTCAAGTATTTTCGCCGTATAAAATCTATGCCGTATAGGATATTTACCGTAAGACAATTTCGCCGCATTTTTTAATATGAGAAGTGCCTTGTTATCATGTATATCTTTCCCACACTATTGTTACTTCGATTTAAACATTTTAATAAGCAAAGTTATAGGATCAAAATTCTATATCATTCATCCTTGTCCGTGAGGAGCGCATTTTGACACCAGAACCTACGTCATACAATTTTTCTACCGAATCGTGGAATGTCTTCGAATGTATCCGGGGATTTTGCATAAACAATATGCAGGCTGAAAATTTTTTTAAACTAAGTCTACGTCGCATATTATATATATATATATATATATATCCCACACAACAAGTACTCCACTCTTACTGATATATCTGAGTGCGTGTGTATTTGTGAACATGCCAATCAAGACTGCTGTGTGCTCGATAGTATACTCTTGATAATAACGGCGAAGTTCGAGCTGTGGCTTGAGATGTCTACAAGGCGTTTGATGGGGTTTGCTATGCTGACCGTTTATGCAAGCTTAAGCCCTACGGTATTACAAGACGATTACTTGATTTAATTGAATCATTCCTAAGAAATCGTGAAATGAAGGTTGTCCCGAACGGGCTTTCTTCCAGTTCCTTTCTCACAAACGCTGGTGTTCTTCAAGGCTCTTTCTTGCGTCTTACTCTGTTTCTGATATTCGTCAATGATCTTTTTGATGTTTTTTAGGCCTTCTATGAAGTCGACACTACTATTTACTGCAGTCTCAATAGTAAATCCAGTATTTCTAACAAAGTTAATCTGGTCGTTGGTCCCGAAAAAGGACATCCAATTAGTGGTTGACCAGAGTAGAAAATGGTTTGTATATTTTAATGCCTTCAAAATGAAACTGCTCTCATTTGACTACCCTTGAAATACCTCCTTGCCCCTATTAACATGGTTGATGCTCGACTTCACGAGGGTGTCTCATTGAGCCTTTTTAGCCTGACATTTTCCAATGAATTGATGTGGAACAACTACATTGAATCAAGATGCATCTACCGCAAGGAAAGTTCGTTCTCAATGTTGTACCAGAAGGTTTTTTTTCTCATCGGAGTCCATCTTACACATCCACAAACCTACCATACGTCCTTACATTAAATACTGTTGCCTTACCTTGTCTGGTATCCCCGTTGTTCATCTCGAGGTTCTCGAATTCCGAAGACGTATTTTGCTGTTTCACCGACGGTTACTTTAGATTACACTTTTCCTCCAAACAGTTAATTATTTCATTCTTATTTTTAGATAATGTAAATTAGTCTGTCGTTTAATAACAGAAAACGAATATGAAGAACAAAATTTAATGAAGCATAGTGCAATTAAATAACAATTCCTGACAGCGACTCAGCTTCAACGAGTTGTAATAAAATGCACAAAAGACAGGTAGAAATGCATTACCGGTGTTTAAAAGTGCTCAAAAACAACCGATGACGCAGCTAGAGTATTCAGTGCGGATACACCGGAAATCTGAACTTGTTCTCGTAGAAATGAGTGCCGGATTACTGATGTTCAACATTACGTTTTAGCTCCCTGGATTTGTGGAATAGTTAACCATGGTTTTAGTTATCTGCTGATGGCCCAATCAGCAAAACTTCTATCATTTTTTTTATCGATCTTGCTTACACGATTCATAAAATATTCAGATGAATTAAATATTGACCTAACAAAATTTAAGTTAATGGTAATTTGTTTTTCTTCCTTTTCTATCTCAAATCTTGGACTGTTTTTTTTTTAAGAAAATAAAAGAAAATTTAAAACTTAAGTTCCATGTTTTTAATACTATGGCGATTCATTAAAATTAATTTATAACACACAAAATGATGGCTGTTAAATTAAGACAACTTATTAACTTCAGTCAGTCTTGAACTTTTAATTTAACAATATTGTCAGAATTTTGATTGTTCCAGTTAAGTGACGCAGTGTATACTAATTTAAAAACAGTGATCTTTTTAATCTTTGATTACGGTTTTAAAATATGGTAATATTTTTTAACATATATAGAGGGTCTTCTGATGTCCTTGGAGTCGAACATTCGTACGTAGTCTTGGGATTTACCTAACGTGGAAAATGGGGCCTCGTATATATATATATATATATATATATATATATATATATATATATATATATATATATATGTGATTCTTTATCCACGCAACAAACACACTCGTAAAAATTCCATTTATCTGCATATACTTGTTTAATGTACGCATGAAACATATATTCAAGTACTTTTATATATATATATATATATATATATATATATATATATATATATATATATATATATATAACATTGGTATTTCGCTTGCAGAAATAATATTTGATCTCAAGTAGATCAAAGAATATCACTTCCTTGCCTCTCGGCACATTAAGGCTCCTTCCTTTATGGAAGCGAATATCTTGTCTCTAGGCTCGCTTATATTCAGTGTATAGCTTTAATGGTTAGATTAGCAGTTATCGGAGGATTAGCATATCCTGCTTCTTCGGGGTCCTCAATTTTATTTCCAAAGACCCTCTCTCTTTATGGACAGAACCGTTCGGGCAAATTTTGACATATATTAATGCCAATGACATCCGCAAAGATAGCTAATATTCATAACACGAGATAGGAATTGATTTTAGAAGCAGTAGATTGTCTTCCTAAGGTGCCATGAGTTTCGTTTTTTTTTTTTTTTTTGTTCTTTTTCATTCAGTTAGAATTTACTTCTTCGTCCGATCGAATTAGTCAGAATAAATCTATTTTATGCCAATGTTCGTTTTACATATCGATCTTCAAGCCAATGTATTCGAAAAAAAATGTATTTTTCTTTAAAACCATCGTAAAACCCATGATTTAAGAATTAATAGAAATTAGACGTTTCTTAGTCCTTTACGTGATTGTCCTTTCACAACGTAGCCGATCATGGCTCTCCGCAACTTCCTAAGATTTTTTAGCTTTCAGCAAATTTTGTTTCTTTGCTTTCTTTTCCCGTCTCGGTTCTGGTTCTGTTTCCCTCTTGCTTCCAATAGGTCCTGTGAATATTACTTTCTCCAAGGCGTCTTTTCTCACTAGGTACTCAATACATTTCAATTGAATAAGTGTCCTCTTTCTTTAACTTTAAACTTCTTAGTTCCTCAGCATCCTTCTGAAGAACTGTATATTTGTTACCACACTTCAGCTGTGATTAAATCCTCTATTACTAACTGCCATACAAGATGACTTATGTTTATAACATTGGCGTCTTCCCGTAGAGCAACATATTTTGATATTCATTAATTTACCCAGTAATATGGCTAAAAAGTGTTTATTGATCTAATGTCATTGAGTTACACACAGATGTTAGTCCTGGGTTTGACGATAAACTCTATCCAGAACAAAGGCCTCTGATTGGGAGATTGGAGTTTTCAAGGGCGTGGAACCACCTCTTAATTGCTGTTGTTCCCACGTCCAGTTTGACGCGAGATGTTAAGGCTCCAGCTTTGGACAAAGATTGAACCTCCAAACAAAAAACAAAACTCTATGAATGTGTAGGTTTATCTTTCTGTAGCAAAAACCAAGGAATACATTTATGTAGCAAAAAAAAAAACGTGGAATACATTTTTGTAACTACAAAAAATGATGAATATTTTTTTGTAGCAAAAAAACGAGAAAGAAATTTTGTAGCAAAAAACGGGGATTACATTTTTGTAGCAAAAATACGTGGATTACATTTTTATAGCAAAAAACTAGGAATACATTTTTTAGCAAAAAGACGAGAAATATATGTTTGTAGAAAAAAAAAACGAGGAATACAATTTCATACCAAGAAAACGAGCAATATATTTCTGTAGCAAAAAACCGAGAACTACATCTTTGTAGCAAAAATAACAACAATACATTTCATCTATAGTTGAAGTCATAAAATTGTAAATTCAGTTATACTTCTCCTAGGATGTTTGCCAATAAAGGCTATAGAAGCCATGCCTGTCCTGCTATAAAATGGACGGAGAGGAGAAATTAATTCATAACTTTTCCAATGGAATTTACGCGCAAGTGATGAACTCAATTGGAATTCAAACTTAGCTAACTATAACCATTCAAGGCGCATCCGATCATGGCTTTCCATAAATTCCTTTTGTTAATTATCTCTGAATTGCCATTCCTGATAGAGAAATATAGCAGAGGGGTTTACCGTTGGCATCTTTACTTTTCGAATTCAACGTTTTCCTTCTCCTCCATAGGTTTACAACTAAGAATAGAGACAAATCTGTTCCGTATTTTCAGCCATAGCTTAGAGGAGAAGAGATGGATTTATGCTTTTTTCAATGGCATTTCAACGAAAGTAAACACAACAGACGAAGTCAGTATTTGAACTCCAGAAGACGATGAAACTTTCCGGGTGGATAACGTACCCAGTAAACTACGTTATGCTTATTAACTGGCGCTTAAACGATCGAAAGTTGGCAATTACTTGTACGTATAACGTAACTGCTATTAGCATATAAAATGGACTCGACAGGCCAGGCTGGATTCTCGCAGTCTTTTTCTTTCTTTTAAATAAGAACTTTGCACGAATATCCTCGGAAAGACAAGAATTTCACCTAACTCTAATTTGGGATAAAAAAAAAATTGGTCAGATTAGGTTCTTCGCCCTTGGGAATCAGCTGATTTCAAAGGACAACACAGAAATCAAAATCGTGAAGTTTCAAGGTAAAACTACTCCATCTTTATCTTTAATAAATTTGTGCTCCTTACACTAAAGACTAGACATAAAATTTTGCATTTGATTCCACCATCTTTACAGAGTCGACTCAATCAAATCTAGGCAAAAAATATACGGGCAAAAAGGTCACTGGAAAAAAAAGAAACATGGCGATGTTTGTATTGTTTCTGCGTTTTTCTTTATCGGATTCTCACATTTACAGTATATAATCTTGTTCTTCTCTCATCCCTAATCCTGAAGACAACGTGAATAGTAGAAATCTTGGAGCTCGGTGCTGTTGTGGACCAATAATGCTTGGTTTTAGTGAAGAATAATTTTACGCTTCCTGCCCTGGAAATAACTGACAGTAATATGCGTGGTTTAAAAATCTGCTACAATTGGTTCATATCACTCGCAAATCCAATTTGTGACTTTTTTCCTAGCACAAATTTGACTTTTCCTGTGACATTATTACCGAATACGACTCAACCCACCGATACAAGAAAATAATTGAAAACCAAGAAAACTGCTTTAACTGTGGAACAATCAAAATGTCGGCAATATTGTTAAATTAAAAGTTCAAGATTGACTGAAGTTAATAAGTTGCCCTAATTTAACAGCCATCATTTTGTGTGTTAGAAATGACTTTTAATGAATCGCCATGGCGTTAAAAGCGCGGAACTTAATATTGAATCTAAATTTACGTGTCAGTTGTCGAATGTCTCTCTAATTTAGTGATGAGGATAAATTTATAAAGAATATAGTTTCTAAATTTAGTTAAATTTGCAAAACTGAAATTCTCGCTGACTAAACAAAAAAATTCAAATTGCTATAATCGAAAATTTCTTCAGAAATACTAAGTGGGCACATTTTAATTATTCAATGTGTTTTTAAGTGACATGAGCAGGAAATAAAAAATATAAACGAAGTAAAAATTCCTTAAGAAATGCATAAAAATTATATTCATTTTAATGTCAAACTTAAATAAAATGCATAATTTCCATACGCCAGCTATTTATCAATTGTATCATAGAAAACTTTGTAATAAATATAATTTTCTCTCGTTTTTAATAAATTCACCCCAAGAAAGGCGATAATTCCACTAAGACGCAGAGAGCTACTGGGAGTGAAAGATAATGAGAAAACTTTAGAAGGAACCGGAAACTCAGTCCTAAACAGGGAACAAAGAAATGTACTCCTGTTCAAAAGACCGGGGAGTAACATGAACCAAACGATAGGCGAAACTATCTACACCTATTCAGTACAAAACATAAATATTAAATACAATTTCTTAGTACAGGCGGTGACATCAGAAGTATAGAGTTGAAGTAGGCTTTAGAAGGAACCGGAAACCAAATCCTAAACAAGAGACAAACATTTACTCCTGTTTAAAAGACTGGGGAGGATTTTAAATTGCTTAAAGTAATGTTTGCAATTATATGAATTCTAACAGCAGATTACTGTAAACATTTCCCAGTGGGATTACCTTAATTTTTACTAAGCAAAAGCTTTGTTGATTTTAGTAGTTATATTTATATGTTAAGTAATACTTCATTCTAACAACGTAAGTTGCTGATTTAAGTTAAAAATACTAATTACCAAGACGTTTTATACCTATGCGACTCCATTATACAATCGATTATCAAAGTTACCTGAAATTAGTTGGACTGTATCTTTATAGAAAATATCTGATTCGTTCTAATATGTTTTATAAAAGTTGGAATTGAACAAAAAATACAGCATTGTTTTTATATCTGGGCTGAATCTTTGAATCCCCATTTTCTAGCCTTGACAGAGTTCAAAATCTTTGTCGCGGTCATGTGGGAATGAATCCTCATTCTATAGGCGAAATGTCGTATGTCTATCATTACTTTCATGGCAGGCATACAGATGGGTTTCATTCTTTAGTTGCACGAGTTCAGACCTTACTGCTTGTATATGCAACGCTATTTCTACGGAATCAAGTCACACTCATCTTTTCCATTTTCAAAAAGTAAAAAGAAAGTTGCACTTAGACAGTTTTTTTCCAAGAACTGCTACTTCGTAAAACAGGCTCCTGATCGGATGCTGTCCTGAAAACTAAACCTATTCAAGTGAAAGGTCAATCGCTATCTTTCTACCTTATCACCATGATCTTCTCTTTCATTCATATTTATCATTAACCCTCGATCTTGAGTGGCTCTCGAGGAATTTATGGGGTTAGTTTTTGTATAAAAACTTAAAACACGAGAAAATCTTAATAAATAACGACGAAAAGAACATAAAAAACAACAGTACGTGCAGTTGAAACGCGGCACAAAGTTTCATCAACAGAAAGTTGGATGTCTCTCAAAATCTACCTATCACACTCTCTCTCCCTCTCTGTCACTCTCTCATTCTTCCCACTCTCTATATTTCTCTCTTTATTTCTCTCTATATATTTATATATGTATATGTTTCTCTCTCTCCTCTCTTTATTTCTCTCTCGCTATAAATATATTTTTTCTCTCTTTATATATATATATATATATATATATATAATGTTTGTGTGTGTGTGTGTGTTTATATAAATTCCCAAGAGGATAGAATCCAGGTAGAACTCAATGTCCAGGACAGAGTAAGAATATAATATAAAAGGCTCAAACACTAATATTCCATGGTTATAATTTATTACATTGGAATCGTAACCACAATCTAATTCATCAGGTCTACAAATTTTTTTTAATTTGAATATATTAGTGTTTGAGCCTTTTTATATTATATATATATATAATTTCTTTTTCTGTTATCACCTGGTATGGTCCGCTCTATTTCATGCCTCCACAGATAAATTTAAAATAATACTTTTATAATCTTATAGCATTAATTCTTTTAGCAAAATCCTTTTAGACGATTACTCTTCAACGCTGACCAAAGTGAAAATTGCTTTCACTCGCAAGCCATGTTCATTTCGTCTTTTTCTTTAACTCTTAAATTTCGAAGAATTCATAAAAAAAGGTGCGATTAAAAATTATATTACCTGTTGCCTGCCAAAACTAACCCATAAAAATGTCAACAACTCTTATGAAATGATAATTACTCTAGAACCTCATCTCATTATCACTCCAATTTTGCATTGGATATTGGAACGAAAGAAAAATTGGGGTGTGGCGATAATATATGGCGATTAGAAATATCCACAGTTGCTTGATTCTATAAGTAGTACGGGGAAATTGTTCTTGTTTCTTTTGATTATGTTTTTAAAAAAAACCGGTTTCTTCTTGATCATTCTTTCCAAAAGAGATCTTAACTGGGTTAAGTCTTGCTTTTTACTGAACTGAATAACATGTTGAATTTAGTAACTGTTTTTACTTGCTTGTTAAATTAGTCCGATTTCTGTTAGACATGATTCCTCTCTTTCTATTCCTTTACACATGCTGAATAAATAGAGGCAGCAACGGAAATTAATTTAGTTCGCAACTAGCATTTCGAGGTGCCGTAAAGGTCATCCGACCAGAAAATGAACCAGCTGAACAAAGTTCAGTATCGACTCAAGACTGATAATTTCATTTATAATGTCTTATTGATGTCATTAACCCCTTCCTCGCCAATTATTTTGGGAAAAACGTCTCATTTTCAGACGAATTTTTTTTTGTTTTTAATACAGTAACTAAATAACAGAAGCAACTTGATGTACCCGAGCGGTGACTAAGACCTCTACCAGACGTATGAGTTGACAACTGAACTCATTTCAAGCTCAGGAGAGTGCAAAGAATAATGAAGATCGACGTATAAACAAGTCTGTAGCTGTTATTTTAATGTTATATTTTGGACATGATTCTTCGTCCGTGTCTGAAGAAGACACTTTCTGCAAAAACGTATATATACGTCTGCGCCGAGAAGGGGTAAATAGAATTATTCGCACTATATTATGACTCACTATTGTTATTTCGTTTATGGTTTTGAAAATTTAAAAAATAATTGTATCAGTTTGTACATGTCTTAATCTCTTTCGTTCTCAGGATGAGAGCGTATTCATCCATGCCTTGAATTTTACTGTTACATCTGGTCTGGTGCTTCTGCTAGGTATTTAGAGATCCTTGATAAAATCCAAAGAAGAAACTGTACTTTTAATGGTACTGACCTGTCAGCTCTGTTTCAAGCCACCGTCCCTCCGCCGTAAAATCGCTTCCCTGTGACTTTTTCTCTAAAAAAAAAATATCATGATGAGCTTTCGACTTTAGTACGTCGACTTTACGCATAGTATCTGATTGGTTACATTAGCTATGCCTCATCATTTTACAATTGAAATGGCTAAATGTTACCGTAAGTTCTATGCTAGCAGTTTCTTCTCTCTCATTTCTCTTGCGTGAAACTCTCTTCCGGTCACTTCCTTGCCACTTAAATTTGATTTGCAAAACATAAAGCTCAATATTAATCATTATCTCTGTCTTCTTAATTCCTATTTCTTTATTGTTCTCTCTACATATGTTTTGTTTTTTCTCGTATGGTTTCACATTCAGTAACGTCTTAGTGGCTTTATGGCCGTTCGTGAGCTGAAATGATAAAAATAAACATGTATATTGTTGTGAAATCGTTTGAAATATGAATGTTATCTGGAATCGGATGATGGTAAGCCTATTTCTAGCATGGATAATATGATTAGCGGATGCGCAAGTGTAGTGCTTAACAGCTCGGAATGAGAATGTTACCGTACTGAGTTCGAAACTCAGACGTGTTTGTTACATTCACGCAAATACTCTTGGGAAATGTATGAATTCATCTATTCCCTCTTTTGCCCAGCTATGGGTTAAATAGCAAAGCCGGGTAGACTCTTCAGTCTTGGCTAACAACCAGTTTAGTAGAAGAATAACTCCTAAATTAAAACCTAAATTAAAAATGCGGGTTACAACTCCATCTCATGAAAAGCTACTTGCTAAGAAAATTACAGCTGCAAAACCCGGCTTTTTTAAGACTGTAGCCCTGTTCACTACAGGAACCTGTACATCATTTTTGTCAAATTCAGAAGGTGAGAAAAAATATCCAATGATATTATTTTTCATGTTATGAACATATTTTTCAAAAGGAACTTCGTAAATATAAACTATTGTTCATAATGGCGGTTTTGTTCTTCTCATAGATTCGTTGATTTTTAGAACGAGATCAAACAAATAGGGAACGAACTGTTAACAAAAGGTTCAGTTGACTAAATCACTGGTAGTTCTACACAATTCCGGCGGAAACAACCAGCAACAGTCGTTTGAATAGCCACTTTGTCTATACATTGAATGCATGTGCCTGCAAACATTCCGAGTGTTGTCAGTGGATTTTAAATTGAACTGAGTCTCCATAAACTGAATTTGACCACAGGTTGCTGATGTAGATCGAATTATTCGATAAAATATAGTAATACATTTAATATGAGCAATAATATATATATATATATATATATGTATATAATTATTTTTATAAAAAAATTTATAACATAAGTATGTTATAAAATCACTACAAAAATAGCCATTTTGTTTCAACACACTCTGTGTCTTATCAAGTGATGGTGTTTTATAAAAATAATTATATCTGCTCTACTTTGTATTGAGCACTCTTTTAAGAATAGTAATTGTTGGTTATTGGAATTCATTCCGTGTATACCAATTATATACTTTGATATATATGTATATATATATATGTATATATGTATGTCTATATATATATGTATGTGTATGTATGCCTATATATGTATATATAGATACATCTAGTGAGCCAAACAAACCCAGGTAGGTTTGTCTGGCTCACTAGGTGTATCTAGATATCTGCTCTACGGTTGTATTGAGCGTTTTTTTGTTAGTCGTTACTCGTAGATAGGGTTTTTTCTTTGGGCTTCAGACCTGCATCTGTGGTATTTTTGTAAAAAGTTTATGTTTGTAGCTCTTTCTTTTTTAAAACATTTTTGTCCTTCGAGATTGATTTGATTATTAGCAAATAAAAAAAAAAAGGTTTTTCGAAACGAGTCTAGTTATCTATAATTATATGTATATGTATATATATGTGTATATATATATATATATATATATATATATATATATATATATATATATATATATATATATATGTATGTATGTATATATATATGAGTATCTTTATATATATATATATATATATATATATGTGTGTGTGTGCATGTGTATGCATGTATGTAAATATATGTATAATCTGTTTATACGTTATTTTTATGGTTAAAACTCATTTGAGTAAATGCTCCGTTTTGTAATTAAACAGTATTAATTTCATTTACCAGCTTGAAAACTCTAGAAATCGCATACAGGATATGCGTCCTCCGACAATCGAACCTTGCTAAACCGGCAGTCCTCTGTGACTGAATCGCGTAACAGCACGTCAAGTTAAATTATGGTTCCTCCTTGCGATACAGGTTCGATTTCTGTCGGAGGACGCATATTTTCGATGAGATTTCTCGAATATTCAGGCCGGTAAATGTATTAATACTGTTTAATTAAAACAGAGCATTTTCTCAAATAGGTTGTATCCATAAAAATAACGTATAAACAAAAAAATATTTCTCAGAATTAATCCATTATATATATATATATATATATATATATATATATATATATGTGTGTGTGTGTGTGTGTGTGTGTGTGTGGTACAATGGATAAATTGTCGACATTTCATATTTTAAATTTCTCTCATGGACGTTATTTGTTTTGATTCTGTCGACTGCACAGTATAGTCGGGTCAGTTGTCTACAGTGAGCAAGAAAAATCCATGTGAAACTACAATTAAAAACTCCGCCATAAATTTGCAAACGCCATGCTGTACTGTTTGGCATTTGCTCCGGAAACTCCAATACGAACATTTCAGCATGTTTGGGTTTCAATCTGAGGCCAATTCAGAGGATTCGGAAAGAGTTGGATGAGTCTAATGGTGATTACGAAAACGCACTCTGATCGCTCTGAAAAAAAAAAATTGTTGGTGAGGGCCTCAGACTCAACACGGTGGCCTACATAAAATTCCTTGAGGAGATAGTGCTACCCTGGATCAGTAGGGTGGCTGCTGGAAGAACCTATGTCTGGCAACAAGACTATGCACAATGCTATGCAAGCAGGAGACCACAGCCATTGTTTTCAGTCAATGTCTGCGAAAAATCACCTCTTACACCCGGCCACCTAACTCCCCAGACTTCAACCTCTTTGATTATTATGGGTAAGGTGCAGTTGAGCGAGAGACCAACAAAACTTCTTGAAACACCAAAGATGAACTAAAGACAAGGCTTATGCAGCACTCACCATTTTAAACAAGGAGAGCGTCCAGAAGAATTGCAGGAGATTCCGAAGTTGTTTGGTTACCGTGGTTAAACCAATTATTGAATAAATTTACTCTTTAGTATTTCAAGATATTTTTCTGTAATTTTGATAATTATATCTGTTAAAATGAGATGTCAGAGTTAATTTCATTTTTGCGTAAATTAAACGACATATGCATGGAGGATTAGCTCAGAGTGAGAAATCAGCAAGTTTAGTTGGAATTTCCAGTTGAGTTCGTTATATTTACGTTTCTCAAAAATGTATGTGAAAGATAAGAATCGTTCTTCCCCCCCATGCCAAAATATAGATTAAATAGTAGTTCCAAGTGGTTTCTTCAGCCTTGATTGACACCCAGGGTAGGAGAAGGATAACTTTGGATTCAAACCTTGTTGTTCAAGTGGCAAGCAAATCCATCTAGTGAAAATCTATTTACTCCTGTCTCAATAGTAAGGCTGATCGGTTCGATAAGGTCGAATTAGAAATGTCCTACAATCTTTTGTTAAATGGGGCAAGAAGTGTCTTGTTAATTTTAACATCTCAAACTGATCTCTTTTAATCACCTGAGTGAATATATTTTACCTTTAATTAACATATAGTTTTTGCGGAAACTACTGCAGCAACGCGTAGCGTGTCGAAGATTTGGTCTCATATTCCGCAGAATTCATTACTCAGTCGTAAATGATTTCGATGTGGCACAAAGTCTGAAGTGTAGGGTACTCTCTACTCAGTCGGAATTGATCTAGCTATGCCCGTTGGTAACCAGCTGGACTCGAATGAGTGATAGATAAGATATAGAAATTGCTGAGAGAACTACAGTAAGTGAGTATCTGTCTAGATCTCTAAGATGAGATATATTTACTTACAATAATGTAAGTAATCATAACATTGTGCGGACTGATATTGCCATATTCATAACGTTTCTCTCCGGCTTTCTTCAGTTGATCGGAATTTCGAACCGAACCCTCTATTTAGATTATTCTACTTCCACATTTTGATAATTTCGGATATTTCAGTTATTTCTCTTTCAGTCCAACTCTCCAAGTTTCGATTCGCCACCGATATAGCCAGGTATTGAACTCACAACTCTTTGGGTCTAGACACTCGATCTAACCAACGCTTTTATCCACTGGGCCATATTTTCTTGAGAACATCTGTGTATGAATTTTTGGGAATTATAAACCATAATGTCTCAGCAACCATTTTGGATAAAGCCGTTGGTTAGAACGTGTGACTAGACCCAAAGACTTTAACTTGCTATCAAAGACGTTTTTTTTTTTCAAATAGGAATTTCCAAATAGACGAATATATAAGGTTACAAATTAAGTTAGAATAATTAGAACACAAATAAATACGTTAAATTAGTCAAACAGACAGGGAAAAAATAAATAAATAAGATAAAATAAAATAGGTAAGTTGGCAAATGCAGAGAGAGACAGAGACAGACAGACAGACAGACATACAGAGAGCGAGCACACTTTGTCCAGCATTTGGGAAGAGCGAATTATACTCACTTATGGGAGCAAGCGATCAAGTTCATCAGATTTTTTCATGGTCACTAACGAGAATTCAAACTACCTTTCACCAAGCTGCTGATTTCAATGAACGCAGAGCGTCGGGGTCCAACGGGCATTCTACCCCCCCCCGCCCCCAAAATATGGGCTTGGATACTTGCTTACAATAAAAGTAAAAAACAACGTGGAGAAAGAAACGGCTTGATACATTTTTGGTATTATAATTGTGCAATTTATAATAATTAATTATTCAAAGTATACTAATATATCTATCAACGTAGCTTCTTCCTGTATCTCTCTTGCTGATATCTAAATACTAAAGTAGTTACCACTTTTATTTTCATAAGTTGGAAATTAATTTGGGTATAATCGAAATTAATTGCGAAATCCAGCGAAAGTCACATTTGAAATAAAAATAATTATTTGTACAGAAAGTAAATTAAGTGGCGGCAGAAGAATTATCATTGAAATTTTAAAAGGTAAGCTTAAATATTATTGCAGTACTTAAAATGCAGCGATCAATTTTCAGTTTCTCTCTAGTTTATTGTTGCCTATCGCATACGACAGCAGTTTTCCTCGCTAAAAGAAATCTTCGCCATCAGAGGACCAGATTGCAATCAAAAGAGCCAAGACTGCAGCGAGGTAAGAAAGTCCCAGATCAAACGGCAGCCAAGAGAGATTCTAACACTGAGAATATTCAAAGACTTAGGGACTCTCAAACTCCTGAACAAGCTGAAGGCCCAATCAAGAGCCTTTTATTGGAGCTAGATTAAATGCCGCCCGATACGGCGTCTTTTATGCTAGTTATATCTATATTTCTCACGGTTTATCTCAAGTTAAGACTTGTTTTCTGCTCTTGCTCTCTTTATCAATAGTTTTTTTCTCCTCTATTTTTATCTCATCTATGCACGCCCTTCTGATTCGGCGTTTTCTTTATTCTCATTCCCAATAAGCTGCATATCTTTCCATTTTCTATCGTTCTGTTTTGTCTATTTAAACATGTTTCAGTTTTGTTTTTGTATATTTGAAATGCATTTTCTTCTTATATATTGCTGATAATTTTCTCACCATATACTTATCTTTCCTTTTCCCACGTACGTTTTTCTAAGTTCTTAGTTTTTTTCCTTTACCTCTATTTTTTTCATTTTCTTTTCTCCTTCTCTGGTAAATTTGTATTCTTTTTCTTGATTTCTCCTCTTCACTTGTTACATATATGTATATTTTTATTCGCATACACGCATCTCACTGAATTTATATTTCCTCTCTCTAATTCTTTTGTTTTCTTTCTATCCTTCTCTGTCTTTCACTCAATATCTATCCACAGACTGTTTTGTTGTTTCATTGTGGCGAGACGTATGATTGCTTCAAGCCGGTACCGAAACCAGATCGATTTTATATCAGTCAGGTATTCTACTCCTAGGCCATAGTCGCAAGGCAGTGAAATGTTTCCTTCTTTCTATCTATCTATCTATGTCACCTCCTTCTCTATCTTTCCTTCGTCTCTATCATTCATTTCTCTATATATCTTTCCCTCTCACTCGTTCTATCTCTCCTTCCTCTCTCTACAAATATCTCCCCCTCCTCTCTCTATATATATCTCCCCTTCCCTTCTCTCTATATTTTTCTTCCTCTCTCTATATAAATTTTCCTTCTTTCCTCTCTCTCTCTCTATATATATATATCTTTCCTTCTTCCCCATCTTTCTATATATCTCCTCCCTATTTCCTTCCTTGCGCGCCCTTTCCTTACCCTCTCTTCCTCTTTTTTCTTTCTTTTTCTCTTTCCCTTTCTTTCCTCTGTCTTTCTTTCCCTTTCTCTCTATATATTTCCTTCCTCCTTCTCTCTCTTTCCTTCCTTCCCCAACCTATCATTCTTTTACTCATTTTTTATCCCCTTTTCTCTATCATTCTCTTTAACTGCTTGTCTCAACGAATAATTAGTGTTTTCTTATCTATTTCCACCTTTTTCTCGACACACCGTTCCCGCCCACTCTCTCTTGTCTTTCGATCAATTTTTCATGTATTCCTTGATCAACGCACCTATTTCTAACCGTGTTTATCGACAAACTAGTCGACCAAATGTCAACTTCACACTTTTCCAGACATGTTTGCAATTTGCAGGTGTTATTTCCTTCGCCGCCTTTCGGGTCCTTTTTTTTTTCTTGTTACATTTTTATTTCTTCGTTCTTGTATCTATTTAAATACTGTGTTTAATGATACTTACCTAGTTATCCATTCAGGCTAGCTAATCTACCACTTCTGCAGTACATTAACCAGTTTTGGTCGAAGTTATTTAAACATTGAGAATGTATGTCGTATCCTGTTTAGACAGGTATTTTGAATTAATTGTAATCTAATATATAAAGCTCAAAAACATACGCCTGTGTGTCTGTTCACCCGAAAAAGAAGAAAATTAATTAAACCCTTGGTTGATTGTTTTTACTTATAGAAACGTGGAAGGATATAAGAACATGATAATTTTCCGCCAATATTTAATATTCTCCTTCAAGTAACCTATTGTTAGTATCTTAAAATAATTTTAAATAAATGTCTCACAATATTTTCGCTCTATTTCAACATGGCATTTTCCTTTTCTAAATGGAATCAAAGGTTGCATTGTACTTGTTTAAATATCAATGTTCCAATAATAGTTTGATTTTAACGGTGCAGTGCACATTTTGTTAAAAACAAAGAAGAGGACTGAACTGATGTGTAATATCACTCTTCTTAATGAATCTTAGTGAATTCTGAACAAACTTCTCACAGATGAAAAAGAGACTTGATGCAAAGGAAATGTGATTCTACAGAAGGATGCTGAGAATACCATGAACATGCGAGCAACGACGATGTTTTAGAGAAAATGGAAGCAAAACTGGTACCTATATTTAACATCAGATAGAGACAGTTGGAGTTTTTATGGAAACTACTGAGTAAAGACGGTTCGGAAATTCTGATACTCACAAGACAGATTTATGAATATAATAAGAAATAGGCCGATTGGTTTCTGCTCAAGTTTCAAGATAAATTTGGATTACTATTACACACAAAAGACAATGGTTAAACATCGTAAAACATAAGGAAACTTAATTCCTTTAAATAATATGTGGAAATAACCAATATTTCCCTGATGAAGTTCGCGAGACCGGATACACGTGTATCGAAAATAAAGTATAGTATATATATATAAAACCCACATTATACCCAAAAACTTTATGTCTTCTCTTTTTTTTAATATATATATATATATATATATATATATATATATATATATATATATATATATATATATATATATATATATTATACCGGTGTTACAGCAAATTTGTCCAATTGTTGCGTTAAGATCTGAACCGTTGTATCTTAGAAATGATAAAAAAATCTTACTAAAATTCTCCGACGTAATTATGACACTACTGGACTCTACTTTGGGCAAGAACAATGTACAGTTACTCTCTAAGCTTAATAGAAGTATTGTGATGAAATCAGTCATAAACAACATGTTCATCATTAATTAATCATAGCTAAAGATCGGAAGATCATGAAGTATCTATATATATATATATATATATATATATATATATATTATTTCAGGATCATTTTCCAACTTACTGATGATGATCTTCGCCCTGTCTAACCTTCTAAGTTTCTGTCCTGGAGTAACAATGTGCCTCACACGTTTCACGTACGATTTCATTTTCAAGTTTTTTTCACTGCAATTTTGATTGTTATAGCTGAAACTCATCTTACACTTGCCAAAAGTCCAATGGATTCAGATCTTATTTTAATTGATCTCTTTAGCTCTAAGTTAAAATGATCATCTATCTTCGTGTGGTGACCTCCTGATCCAGTTTTTCTCTCTAATGCTCCCTCTCTTTTTAAACTTATTCGCCGTTCTCTTGATTGTTCTTGAATGGACTTTGAAGATAGAAACCAGATTATGATTGTTACTAGCTTTACTGGAGACCTGAATGATTTTTTTTCTCAGTATTACTCTTTTGGGAAGACAGCGAGGCTGACACAACACTATTTAAAACTGCTCTCTTTCAGGCTGAATAACTCAAAGTGTTTTTCAGCGATTATTACGACAAATGGTGTCAAGATGGCGAAACGTCATATCTGAAACATTTGAAAAAAGAAACTCAATTAGTTTTATTGCTTTTAGATACTAAACATTATGCGGTTACACGATTTGGACAATTCTGCTGTTAAATACGGTATATATTTATTCATATGCATGCTATAAGATCACTACAACTGTTGTAATTATTGTTTCCATCCCTGCACTTATATATATATATATATATATATATATATATATATATATATATATATATATATATATATATATAAATAAAAAAAACAGACCACTTTAAGGTTCAATGTAATAAATTATTTCACCACAGCCCTTTTAAACGACTGCGGATCAGCAGACTTTACTTTAAAAAGGTTGAAACAAAAAATGAAAAGAAATTTACACATTTTTGACGGGCCGTATTACATATGTAAATTAACGAAGAGGATTTGATTTGGAGAGAAGACATGAGTGAGTTAGAAGTAATTTAAAATTTTCTATTCTTTATACTTAAAATTACTTTAAGTAGATATTACAAAGACATTGATATATATATATATATATATATATATATATATATATATATATATATATATATATATATATCACAAGAGAAGTGAGTATATATATATATATATATATATATATATATATATACTCACACATCGAGAGATAATAAAGCTATATATATATATATATATACTCACACGTCGAGAGATAGTAAAGCCGTAGAGGTATCAGGTACAGGAATTCATTATCGTGTAATAAACTGGAATTCAGTTTTTTAAAGTTTTATTTTTCCCGTGATGCGTGGATACGTTTTCTGTTGATAAAGGAAGAATTAAATCAGTCAGTCAGTCATGTGCCATGCGTGATACACGCTTAGGCGATCATGTATCTTTCGATACATGACTGAGGAGATAGATTTTTTTTCTCGCAGTATGTTGCCATTTCTTCCTGCAGTAGACCAGTTGCCATCCAAGTGAGTCTTGCTATTTACCCATAGCTGGAGGGAGAAGAAGCGGATTCATATCTTTCCCAAGGGTATTAGCACGTAAGTGAATATAATGGATTTCAACTCGTGTCTCCGAGCCGCTATTACTCCACCGTGCCTCTCCTGCAAGATTCACATAGATGAACTAATTTTTATTTTTATTTTTAAATTAGAGTGGTTTCCCGAACGTAAATATCTTCCAGTGTAAAATCTACTTGGTTGCACTCACTACATTCAGAACATTAATTGAAAGGTAAACGATAATGAATCAATAGCAGACGGTATTAACTGTCTGTCTGTCACATGCAGAAGCTTATAGGTTCTAATCATGTTGAAGGTTTATCGAATTCCTATGAAGTGTCTTTAAATCCTTAACTACGGTTATGTAATATAGTCATAGCTCGTTCTTCTTCCAATTAAATTTTTTGTAAAAGATAATTTGAAATTCGAATGACTTTTAATCTAAAAGTGTCTTGCTTGAATAATGATTTCACTGTGAGGAGATAAAATCCGACATTGTCTACTGATATATCTGACTTTCTAAAGTCATGTGAAGAAATTATTCTCAGTTCAAAATTTTCCTTTCCTATTTATCTTTTAAATTAAAATCCGTCGTTGGGCCACAAATGTTTAATTATTCTGTTGGCGTAAGATAATTATACATTTTGTGGATAATGAATCGCTTCAACAAAATTAATGCGAAAATTACTTAAATATATACATTTTATACTTGGCAACGAGCGATAAATTACCACTTTTTTTATTCTCTCTTCAACAACCACATCATTATTGCTTTAAATAAAAACAAAAGCAAAAAAGCTAGACGTCAAAACAGAGACCGGAAGAGAAAATGTGCAGAGTTTATGCGTAGAAAGAAGCAATGGAAACAATTGAATTTTCTGATCAGGAATTTATAAGGACGTTGAAATGGGAAAGAAAACTCCCACTATCTTGAAATGCCTGATGTTGACTCAAACAAGCAAGCTATGGGGAGGGGAGAAAAAAAACAAATAATACCTCAGAAGATCGAAGTCTATATCAGAAATTTAAACTACAAAAAGTTAAACGAAATTAAATGACTTGAATTCTATCCATTGAGATACTCGGGACTATTCCCAAAATGGAAGATAGAACATGGAAACGTGTATTAAAATGGATTTATTGCTCTCTTCTTTGTTACAAATGTTATTATATAAAAACGTTTCGGTCAGGTACCCCAGACCATCATCAGATGTCCATTTTTATTGCTGATATGAGATATATTGTATGTGTTGATTGTGTTACTTTAATCAGTGTTATACTTTTATATTCGTTCCTGTTTAATCGGAATAGATGATATCACTACTTGATCCAGAGTTTGAATTCACAACCATTAGATGATAGGCCTTAGTTCATCAAACGATGCTATTTCAACTTAGAATCAGAAAAAACAGTTGAAACTTCTGGATGACTTTTAGTCATTTGTTTGCAATAGAGAAAAATCAAAGACCTTTATTGTATGCCGAATTTTGTTGTCTACTTATATCTACAGAGTGGTCCTAAAATATTGTCACCCGCTACCAAAAAGTAATGAGAACTATAGAACAACATGTAATACAGTAATACAAAGCATATGTACTGGATTCAGTTTATTCACTTTCATTGACGAAATCAAGATTTGTCATGTGCTGATATTGTTGTTTTGGTAATTCCTAGCTCAGAAGACTGTTTTTGTAGTGATTTCTTGTGCGATCGTAGCATAGATGTATCCACCTCAGCACATGGGTCCCTTCACGTTAAGGGTCGTCCTGTCCTTGCTTTGTCCTTAATTCATCCTGTGGGAAACAGTTTATGTTCCCATCACAATATCGTTCTCTTCGGAGGAACTGGTGTGCCAAATCTTGCAGTGAAGTCATATCGCACATCCTCCATGCTCTTGCCAGTATGCACACGATCATGTGTCCATATATTTGCAAGTAGACTCTCTTCCTAAATGTAGGAACTTGTGTCAGTCATCTGAAATAGAAAATTATGCAGGGGTGACAAACTTTCGAATCAACTTCAAGGATACATGGCACACTGAATAAATGTGTTGGTTAGATCCAGTGACAGGGGCCAAACAGTGTGAGTTCAATACCCGGTTAAGGATGTGGAGAACTTTCAGAGGGAAATTAACAGGAGATAACTAATAATTGACATCCGTTGAACAGGGCACATGGAACTAGAACAGTCTACCCCAGTGAGCGAAAGAAAGGGTTCAGTTAGACATTCCAACCACCTGAAGAAGGCAGGAGCGTAAAACGGCCAAAACGTTGTAATAAATATGGTGACAAAGATGAGGACAATAGTCCGAATAATGAAAATAATGTACATAATAGCTCATCTCAGAAATATAGACAGCCTGCACTTCGTTTCTTTATGAGCAAGCAAGTCCTGTGTTAGAAAGATTTTCATGTAATTTGTTTTATATGCAGATAAAGATATTTCAAGTTTAATCTTACCTCAAAAAAGTCTGATAAAAGTATTTCTTCTCTTTTTAAACATTATCACCTCATATATCAAACCTACTCAAAGTTGTTACGTCTGTATTGTATGCTTAAACTTGGAAAATGCTTTCTTCACATTAAAATCTGGCAACGAACACGAAGTTAAACACTGATATCACTGTGAAACATTTGCTGAAAAATAAAATAAAAACGAAAAATGGACTGATATCACCGCTCCAGACAACTCGGTTTTCTGTCACCTAAAAAAAAGAGGGGGGCATGAAAAGGGAAGATATGGAGAAGAAGAAAAAAAAAGGCAAACAATGTTCACTTCCTTGCTACTATCAAATGAGAACGAAACTAATAAATATATATATATATATATATATATATATATATATATATATATATATATATATGTATATATTATATGCGCGGTACTTATTAGAAAGCGCTCAATATCAGAGATAGAGCTAACATATTTTTGTCTGACGAGTTTGTCTGTCGATCGCAAAAGCGTGAAACCCAGGGTCACAAACTCACATAAATCCAACCAAATATATTAAAATATATATATTAAAATATATTGTTTCGAATTCAGAATGTTTCAATTTATTCTGAAACAGTGTTTAACGCTTTTTCTTCTGTCAGTGTTCAGATGGTCGTTTCTTATTGAATGATTTTCAAGAAACGACCCTGGAATAAAGATCACAGCACGATTCCTGCAATCCACCAAGATCCTAGAGCAGCATATTGTACAGCCGTCATATCAGTAGTGGTGTATCATGGTGAAAGTTAGACTGGCAGGTTTAGAAATCATCGTTTGCTTTCTCTTGGAATGGTTGGCCACTTCAAGAAAAAAGATTATAGTCAGCCGTGCTATTTAACCTGTGGGTGATTCACTCACATCATAGCAGAAGAAATTAGCCTCGTGTTCACAGAGATAAAAGCATACTTGACAGAAATAAAAACGTACAAAAATAACAGGAAAAGCATGGTAAATTGTATATTAATTACATACAAATTATTTATATTTTTGTGTGTATTGGTGTGTGTGTGTGTTTTTTTTTTTTTTTTTTTTAGGTTACAATTGTTTTTGTTGCATGTAAAAAGAAGCAGAATTTACTACGCAGTATTACAAGCTATATCACAGAGAGAACTCGGACACGTGTTTCCCGTACCAAAGTTCGTGGTAAAAAGATTGAATTTAACGACTTTTGGCGGGATATCCGTATTTCCAGCAGGAACTGTTTTTGTTGCATGCAGGGAGTATCTTTATTTTTTTTTTAAATTTTATTTAAATTTTATTTAAATTTTATTTATTTTGTACAATGTTTTATTGTTATGGTTTTATTTTATTTATAATTTTCATTGTTATTTTATATATTATTTTTTTTATTTATAATAATAATAATAATAATAATAATAATAATAATCCTACAACACCATAACTGAGGGAGGTCATATGGATTCTAAACATTTCCATGAGTATTATATAAAAGTCAACCCAACGAACACGGCTATCAATATTGTTCAGATTTACTAACCACACGTCTCAAATAAAAATAGTTTACTTTAAAATATACATTTCTTGTTATATAAATATAACAAGAAACTGATAATCCATTATTGTAAAGCTCTTACAATTGGAATTGCATTCGTACTAGTTGCTCTCACCATGGTAATTAAAAATTATAGTATATAACTGCTTTAAATATGAACTCAAGAAAAAAGTACTGAGTACTCCTTTAAGAATAGTATTTTTACTTATTGGAATTTATTCCCTCTACCACAATCCTATACATGAATATATATATATATATATATATATAATATATATATATATATATATATATATATATATATATATATATATATATGTGTGTGTGTGTGTGTGTGTGTGTGTGTGTGTGTTTATTTGAGTGGGGCTTGGGCCTTGTATTGCGTAATCAATTACTAAAAAAGAGTCAAAATCTACATCGTTATAAACGTCGAAATGTTGTCGGCATGAGCGGTGTACGTGACTTGGGTGATGGCACTAGACACCGTGATTCCGCCAAGGACCGGGTTCACCCTAAATTTGAAGAGGAAAGGATCCATTGCACGTATATAGAGCAGGGTCGAAAGAGGCCAGCCCTGACGAATGGATGTAGGGCTTCGACCTTACCCTATTCACTTCCATCATAGTTGGCAAACAACGGGGAGTGGATTCAGGGATGAAAGTATGGTTTGAATCCGTTTGTGGACAAGACGGCTTTCAAGAAACAATTTATGAATAAAATGATGGTTATCTTGGAACTTCTAACACTTTAGAGTACAAGTCTGTTCAGGGGATATGAGACGATTGAACAGAACCTGCAAACGGTTCGCCAGGTCTTTGGCTAAAATCTTTAAATCTGCATTAAGCATCGTTAATCGTGGAAATTACCAATCACATCTCCTTCGTGTTTTTTTCTTACGTAGAAGTTTCCGAAGACTCCCGGTGAAACTTCGTTGAATAGTCTCTTTTTTCATCCAGTGGCTGAAGAGAATTTTTAGCAAGGGGACAAACGTGGATGACAGCCTCGTGTACTCTTATTAATTGACAGTCTCAAGTACGCTTATTAAATTGATGTGCCGAGTCTTATCCTCAAAGATTCCCAGATTTTCTCCTTTTATGCGACCTTCGCATGTAGTCGCCTCGTGGCGAGGGAATTCGGCCATATATTTATCGAACTCAGACCGGATTCCCTGGAGAAAAGCTTCTGAGAGTAATCACATTTTTCCGCATATGCCCACGTCCGTCGTCAGAGTCCTCCTATCTGGCGATCTGACACGTGCGATATACAGATCTAAGTAATCTTTCCTGTGCGCGCAATTCTTTTGCTATCTTCGTTACTTCGGTAGACATTCTATTTCATCTAGCTCTGACTATTTGAGCTTTGTTCTTGTTAAGCAATGTGGTAAGTTCAGCCTTACTTAGAGCTATATTATCATTATCTCCCGATTTTACAGCGACCTCTATTCTAGACTCTAGTGCCTTTTTGCGCCGCTTGTCTATCTGTATTCAGCTGTCTTCTATAATCGACCGCAAAGTACCTCATAGTATACTTGAAGTGTGTCCATCACTTATCCCCATTCACAGAAGCCCACAATTATTGCTGTATTGTTAGTAGTAGCTGGTCCCGGAAATCCTTCCCGTTGCACAAGGATTGTTAAATTTTCAGTACCCAGCTGATCTAGGTCTAGCTTTTTCTAAGTTTATGTGGTCCCAGACAAGCTTAGTCCGAATAATGGGAACTTAGACAACCTAAGAGTCGACTTTCCGAACTAAAACACGGTCGATGTAGCTAGAACGCTGTACCGTGCCTGAGCCGATCATACCAGTTTACTATACCCGCTTTGGATGCTGATTTTGAACTTTATCCGCCAAATCGAGTCTGGTGATACATTTGCAAACGTTTGCTTTTTTTTTTCTTAATCGGTAGGAATGTTAGTGTTTTTCCTTGCTATCCTGTGGTTTAAATCGAGATCAATGACAGCTTCCCAGTCACTACCCGTTAGCATAGTATCACAAACTGATCGTTCCGCCGAAAGAAAGCCATAAACCCCAATGCGTCGGAACGCTTTCTTTAGGGTAACATGTCCTCCAGATCTGCAAAGACAAGTAAAAAATTCGCGTTCAAAAAAAAAAAAAGACTTTCTACCCAAGAGACACCCCTCGAACGGTTATCAAAATATGCTAAGAAGAAGCGGAAACTTCTCGACAGCAATTCCTCATAGTTGCTTGCAATAAGGTGGGTCTCTTGAATACAACATATATTCACGCGGATGAGTTGGAGATCACGGTTGAGTCGTTCTTTCTGAGTCGGATATCAACACTCAGCCATTTAAAGTCAGAGACATGATCAAAGTTTACGAGCGTTGAACTGTTGGGACGAATACGCCAGAAGTTACTACACCGATGGTCTGTTCCTTAGAACCTTATCTCATTTTCCTTTTTAATGAGTTCCTCTTGAGACAGGCCCTCATGTCCAACTTCTGATGCGTTAGTTGACTGTTTTTTTTTTTTATTTTCTTGGTATTCAATACTGAATTATTTTCAAAGGCGTGTTTGTGATGCTTAGAAAGCAATGAAAATATAAAATATGTCTCATTTCTGATGTGACGCCTCTGATGCGTTAGTTGACCGTTTCATATAGGGATGAGTGAAAAAATATATGAACCTACTCGGAACGAAATAAATTTATTTTTTTTTACAGTTTTCATTATCAAATATGAACAGTGGAGGGGGGGATATCTTGATAAAAACGTTCCTGAATTGAAATCTATTCTGTAGCAACTTCTATATTTTAAAGAACAGCAGAAGCAGGTAGATGTTGATGAAAAAAGCGATTGCTTTTCTTTTTTTTACCTAAGAGTGTTGTACTACCATATAAGGTATACTACTTAAGAAACCCGGATGTATGTAAGGAGGGGGAGAAGATGAATAAAAGCTTACGAATTACGCACCACAACCTTCTTAATTACAAATGGGCAACTCGAGGTGGTGTAATGGTTAGCAAGCTTGTCTCGCTAGAACAATTACGGCTGAGTAGTGAGTTCGATTCTCACTGGGTGTCCCCTAATTTCGGCCTTGTGCCACATCTAAGCTATGCTTGGAAAATCACTGAAACCGACCTTGTATCATATCCTGACTTCGTGGGAGTCAAGTAAATACCTCTTAATTACAAATGTAAGAGGAAAGAGTGCACCTTCCTTTTATTTAAAATTTTCTCATCGTATATGCTTTGCAATATTACCAGTTTTTATGAAACAAACCGCTTCATCTACAGCCTTTATTGAACGCCTGCTCAGGATTGAAAGTTTTGCGGACAATAATAGGATCTGACTTGCTTATTGTTTCAATTGTAAGTAGAAAATGCTATGCTGTTTTATATTTTATTTTTTCAGTTTTTTATCTCTCTATCTCCAATATAAAATGTCGCTCTTATCCCTGGAGAAACTTTCTTAATTCGGCAGTTGCATATCTTTACATTAATAGCTGTATTACTATTGCTTTCGAGTATTTTATTGCGATTGCCAATCATTTTAGCCATTCATCTGCACAGATGTAACTAACGTGGGTATTTTTAACAACCTATTTAGCAGTTTGTTGCCAGAAAAGGTCTACATATTAATTTCAGGAGTTTTTCTGTGACTGGTTTTTACGACACTCTTGAAGGAGAATTAAGCTATATTACATTGTTACAGTCCATATTTTTGTGTCACTCTCACTTTGATAACTTCGATTGCTACTCTGGCTATTTTCTCTTTTTTTTTATATAAATTGCCTTGGCTTAATCGAACACATTTCCATTAGCGTAATGAAAACCTTGTTCTTATTGTACTTGATTCCGTATATTTTAAATCGAGCACTGCGTTTGTTTCTTTGATAATTTCTTATATATTCCTTCGTTGCTCTTTTGCATCTCATTTCTGTGTGAAAGTCAAATGAGGGAAAAAGGCTAGGATTTATGAATTGATCTTCGTATACAATACTGAATTATTTTCAAAGGCGTGTTTGTGATGCTTAGAAAGCAATAAAAATTCACCATTGAACACAAGTGGGTGATAAGCATTTTGTCTGTTATGGGTAATTTGAGATTCTGAGATCAGCTCGCTTATTAACACAATTGTTTCTTAATCGATCGTAGAGCAGAATGACCACTGTATGCGGCAGTGTTGCTGATGTTTTTGGCGTCCTTTTGCTAAAGACAAAAATCTTTAAGTTTCTATTGACTTCTGCGCAATTTCTACAGTCACGTGTCTAAGAAAAAATACGGGTCCTGTTAAAATTTCCCAGCTAAATTTTAGCATGATTATATTTTTTTGTACTGTGCTTAAGTGGCCAGGAATTGCGTATTTAATGCACATATGTATAGCACATGGTTATTTACTATAAGAGATGGTTCATATTTGCGTTTGCCAAAAGCACCGCTGACGTAGTTTTGTGGGGTTTTTTTTCCTTAACTCATAAATTCTGCAATTAATATCAGTGATATCATGAATATGATTTAGCCAAATACATCAAGACATTTATTCACTATAATGGCATATCAAAATCTTGCGGCAAAATAGTGAATTTTTACAATTTGTGTCTATAATTTACTACAGTCTTACATTACAAATGTTTTCAAATGTTATGCAATGCTAACAGAATGTAGCTAATCTGTCTATCATAAATAGTCGCTAAATACAATATAATCTGATATAACGCCGATACAGTATAACCCGGATATAAGAGACCCGGATATAAGATTTTCTCTGGTCCCAAATTAGAGCCTGTGTTAATGTATATAAAATAGACCAAACTCGGATATAAGAGACTTCTTCTCCGGTCCCGACAACTCTCTTTTATCCGGTTTACACTGTATTCCAAACGTTCTTGTGCATTTTTTGTGACGGTAAGATGAAAAGTCCGTCTGATTAGTTGTTTTTTCTATTATAACCAACAGACCTAAAATAATCAAAGGTTGTCAGACTTTAGGGGATCACTTGAAGCCCTCAAACCATGCCTTTTTCGCCAAAGCAGTTGATCGTAAAAATAGTGGGATATTGTGTTTTATTTGTATTTAAAACAAATGTAGTGTGATATTGATATAAGGTCAAATGTTTTAACCTCACAAATGGGGAGATCAAATTCTATCTCAAAGGTCAGTGGCGATAGAATTAGTTTGACTTTCACGATCTGTATAACAGCCAAATAAATTCTTTGCGGTAAACCAGTACGTGGAGATAACTTAGCCAGAAACTATAAGGAATTGCGCTGAACTCTAATATGCTAAAATTAAAAAAAAAAAAAGTCGAGTAATCTAGAAAGATTGTTTTGCCAACAATTCTACAATACCCAGCATTAAAATTCTCAAAACAAATGTTTTATATATATATATATATATATATATATATATTTTTTTTTTTTTTTTTTTTTTTTTTTTTAATACTTTCTTCATCCGAAGTATGATGCAATTAAAGAAATAAACTGAAAACAAAAACATTCCAGCTGACGGTCCCGGGTCCGTCGGGTCTCCATGCTATTGTCAACAGACATAAAAAAAAGGCCTTACGACAAATGTTAATGTCCACTATTCTCGAATTGTAAGCACTACGAACTCAATATATTTTAAATTTGTTTAAATTTTCTGTTTCCTAAAATAAATAAATAAATCTGAGTTATTTAGATCTCTTCTAACAACACAATTGTCCAGAAGTTTATAGGTTTTATTATAATAATATCCAAGAGTAACAGTAAGGATTTTACGCGTGAAAGTAATTATGCAAATGTACCTAATCAAATTAGTAAAAGAAACTTATAATGTGTATCAAAATATGGATAGAGAAAAATAAATCTAATGAAGAATGTGAAAATCGAAAAACTTTATTGTAATATTGGATTTCCACAATTTTCTATAATAAAAAAAATTAGCCCAATTCAGAGAGTGGAACCAAATCCAGTAAATTTTAAAGCATCATTTTAAGACTAATTTTTTAAAATTAGCAAAAATTTTGAAAAATATTTTTTGTAGTTTGGAAAGTCTCAGTCGATTTAATAAAATCTAAGCTGACCTACGGCGGCAATTCTTCCCAAAACGTTCTTAAACTGATCACGACATAAAAAAGTACAAAAATAAATGCCGTTTAAATCTTGTAAATTTGAATTAATGTAAATGATATCATTAATCTGAAAGAAATTTATTCATGTTTAATTTGTTGACGAGTAAACTGATTGCAAAAAAAATAAAATTCGCATTGAATTAAATGTCGAAATCCGTAACTGTTTTGATGTTGCAGGCTTCTTTGGCCAATTTTCAGGTTTTAAATTGCAATAAAATTATACTGATACATTTTATTTTTTTTTTTTTCTCTCTCTTTCTTTCAAATTTAATCTTTCTTTTCTCTCTCTTTCTTTCAGTAAAAAAACTTTTTTCTCTCTCTTTCTTTCTCTCTTTATTTTCTTTCTTTTCTCTCCATTTTTCTTTCTCTCTCTTTCAAAATTCTCTAAATTTTTTAATCTGGGAAAAGAAAGATACTCTTTTCTGAAATTTTCTCTTAACTCTCTTTCTCTTTTTTTCTCTCTTTTCTCTTTCATTTCTGGAGATCTTTCTCTCTCTTTTTTTTTTTTTTTCTTTCTCTTTCATAGAAAAGGAGTTAAAAATTGTATCTTCTCTTTATCTTTTTTTCTTTTCTCTCTTTCTTCTTTCAAAAAATCTTTCTTGAATCTTAGTGAAACTTTCATGTTCTGATTTCACTTTCTTTTTTTTTTTCTCTTTTTTCTCTCTTTTCTCTCTCTTTCTTAATTTTTTTTTCTCTCGTTTTTTATGGCCATTAAAAATTTCAGGAAAACCAATCAAAATGTCAGCATTTTTTAATTTCTTCATTAATGAATTTATTAATTTTTTTAAAGCAAATAAATTTTTACAAAGGATTATTTTTCTTTTGGAAAATTTTTCAGTTCAAATGGTGAACAAATATTGAAAATTTTGCTTTGTTGTTTCCTTTTTTGCAAATTTAAATATATTTGTTTTTAACCTAGCCTCTTTTTTGCCCATAAGTTGTATCCTATGTTTCACTTGGAAAAGAATTTTTATATAAATATTTTTATTTATAAATTTTCTTCATGGAAAGTTTAACAACAGTTAACTGTTCACAAGATCATCAAAGTATTTAGTATTGACGTTATTCTGAAATTTTTGTCAATAAACAAATTAAAATTTAAACAAACCAATCGATGAAATTTGAATAAGCTGACATGTTTGGGAAATACTTTGACAAAAACCCTATTTCTATACGACTTCATAGTAAACAATATTTTTAATTTCTCCCCCCACTTTTTTAACAGCGAAGAATAAATTGTGATTTGTTTGGCAGGGCGAACTGGAAACTAGATTCTTTTATCTATAAACCTTAAGATGTTATTTTTTTTTTTTTTTTTTTTTTTTTTTTTAGATAATTATTTTAATCACTTTTTGAAAGTAGTGAGAATTTTGTATATTACATAATATTTCTTAATTTGATAAAAAAAATTAATGAAGATTTATTTTACTAAAGCTACATTTTAAAAGCAACATTTTACTTTGAATTTTCACTTCTCATTAAAATTTTGTTTCCATTGGTCAATTCTTTTATTTTAGATTGAGCCCACTTAAATTGTCATGACAATAATTTTATAGATAGATTTGGCTTCTATAAATTTAAATTCCTTAAGATAAGAAAATAGTTGGATAATTTGCAATATAAGCATTAAAAGCCATTAAATGAAAATGTACCATTCTTGAAATTTTGAAATTGCCTGTTTTTTTTCGAAAATGAAAAATTGAAAATTGCGTTCGACCTTAAATTTATTGTCCGGCCGCCATTTTTGGAATTTGTTTACATACGTTTTCCTTAGTATTAATTTAATGTTCATCCCTTAGTTAAAAAAATTTTTCAGCTTTTCGTATTTTAATCTGGTTTTGATTAAAAATTTAAAATTTTTTCGCGCATTAATTTCAAATAATGTGCTGCAAACTATTTCGAAGTAGGCAAATTTAAACAAAAAAGTAATGGCGGGACAAATACTTTCAAAGCAAAAAAAGTCGAACTTATACTGTCCAAAATTTAAAACAGCAATCAAAAAATGCTATTTTTATAAAATTAAAAAATATTTTTTATTCTTTTTTCTTTCTTTTCACTTCTAGGAAATATACTTGACACTTACATAAAATAACCGCCATTTAAATTCCATCAGTGAGAAATAAGTTTCCAATCAAACAGCTGGGAAATTGGAACCACAAATATATTTTTCAGAAAGACTTTCAAAGAGAATGTTTTAAAGAACTTTAAAATTTTAACCTGTTCAAGTATAAGTTAACCGTTATCTTTCCTCTTTATCCATATCAGCTATGGATTAACATAGGTACCTCCACGAGATCGCTAAAAAAAAAGAGCATAGCATGATGAAAAAGACGCTAAACTTGACGAAAACAAAATTTTATCGTCTAAATGTTTGTTATTATTAAGAGGAAAGGTCAAAGTATTTTTGGGGTATTTTTTTCCATTTTTAATCGTTCCTAGCACGTCCGAAATTTTCGTTAAAAATCTTTTTTTTTTTGAGTCAGCAAAATTGACCATTTTTTTCCAAAAAAAAAAACTGGAAATCTGACTTTGAAATTTTTTAAATATCAATTATCATTTTTCAAAACTTATTTTAAGAAAATCAGAAATTATAATGTTTATTTAAAATATTTTGAACCAAACTTAACTTAGCTTTTGTGCCAAAAAAGATGTAATTTGAAAATAAAACAAAGCAGGTCATAAACTTTCGCGTCTCTTGACATGTGATGAATGATATATTTACGAATTCCATGAGGCTAATTTGTTCTACGGAAGGAGAAAAGTGAAATAATTTACATTTACGTGAACAAATTATTTACCCGTTATTTTTAACGAAAACTTTCAGCGGTCTAATTTTTTTTTTTTTTTTTGTACTTAGCTTTCACCTTTACGTTTATGATTTTTATGGAAATATATTATAAAAAATTAAAATAAAACTGTTAAGAGTGACATTAAATTTCATATTTTTAAGAAAGGTATCTAATTAATTTATAGGTACCTTTCTTATGAAATTTTATCAGAATTGTACATAAAATACTATAATTTTATGTACATTTATTACATTTTACTGTTATTTGTATTTGCATTCATTTTATTATTAATTTTGATATTTCATTTATGGAAAAATGTCGTAACTGAGATTAATATAAAAATAAGATCATATAAATTTCATAAGATGATACTGATACTTGTAGGTAACCTTCTCAGTTGAAATTGAAAAATCAAATTAACTTCTCCACACGTGTTTCGCAAAAGTAAAGGCCTTAACAGCGGAGAACAATGCTTAACTCAAATAACGCAACTTAATTATATTCTGGTTGGTCTTCCGTATTTTATAATTACAGCTCGATTATAAACACAAAATTACATTTCTTAATTACTGGGGATCTTCTGATTAGTCAAAATGATACAATTTACAACGTTAAAAAAAAAAAAGATCTATCTCATAAGGACACTTATGAAACCTGATGCGGCTTTTAACTAATTTTATAATATTTTAACAACTTAAATGTAAAATCTATTATAATTAATGAAATAACAAATAATTGTATTAAAAATTCATTTTCATCGAAAATTTTTTTAGCTTTCAGAAAACATTTCCCATATTCATAAAAACAACTAAAAGCAAATAAAAGTATTAGAAATTAAATAATATATTTGTTTTATTGAGTTTTGTATGTTATAATTCAGAGCTGATTTTCAGGTAAGGGCTTCCAATTAAAAGCAAAAAAAAATGATTTGCATTCCTCAAAGCCCTGTGCTTTTAATTATTGTAATCACTAAAACCGATGCGATCGAATTTCTAGCGTTTTCATAAAATTAGTTATGGGGGGGTAATAAATAAAAAAAAATATTTCTACCATGACTTTAATAAAAAAAAAATAATAATAATTTCGATCATCTGTGAATAGTTCCTGAAAGTTTCATTAACATCCGATAATTATTTTTATTTTTTGAACGATTTTTCAAATTAATGTGTGTCATAAAAAAAAAACGTGCTAAAAATTGTATATGTTATTTACTAGTTCCGCTGATACAAATAGAAACAAGGTTTTTTTTAATCAAAATTTAGAATGTTCTAAAAAGAAGGAAAATTTAAAAAAATAATTAAAAAAAAAACTTTGGTCTTTCCTCTTAATAATAACATAAGCATTTAGACAATAAAATTTTGTTTTCATCAAGTTTGGCGTCTTTTTCATCAAGCTATGCTCTTTTTTTAGCGATTTCATGGAGGTACCTAAGTTAATGTTTAACATAAACTTATATTAAAATACCCCCCTGCCCTTTATAATTAGTTAACCTGACTTTAAAAACATATGAACAGGAAATCCTTATAAATTTAATAAATGATAAATCTTGTCTTTTTTTTTTTCTTTACTTCATACCAGAATGGCAGATTCTCAATACCGGGGACTTTTGATGCTTATACTGCAAATTAACCAAATAATTCAGTTACTCTGTTAGACAGGCTATGAATTTTCCGTTAAAGGCTCAATTTTTTACAATTTTTTAACAATTTTCTCGTAATGCGTCTTGCTGGGTTGAATCGATTTGATTGGGGGTAAGTTAAATACAGTAAGCACATATTTCGATAGTAAATATAGATAGGGAGATTATTTTCAATTTTCAAAACTTCTAAAGTGAATTGAACCATAACTTTGAAAATCAAAATTTAAATATCTGTTAATAAACATTAGTAGGGTAAAAATCTAAATGGATTAGAAAAGGCAGCAATGGAGTTGTACTGCAACAATCCTTTGAGTTGACGGTTGGCTCTCTGCCTTGAAAGCCTGTAATCGAAATTTTGAATTGTTACCTTGGTAAAATTTTTTTGATATATAATTTAGGACGGATAAGATAAAAAAAATCTTTTTGGCTGTATTCAAAGACTCATTTTAAAGATAATGTCTTAATTAAGATGCTTTTTTTTGATAAAACAGTGAAAATCTACAATTTTCTGGGTGGGTAGACCACCTACAATATAAAAAATTAGATTAATTTAATGAATTTTTTTTTTTTAAACCATAAATCTGGAGCAATTTTTCAGCAAACTAAGATGAGCCCACTTTTTAAATATTACAAATATTGTAAATGACCCAAAAGTTTTTGGTATATTTTTTGGAAGTGCCATGATTAACTTTCTAAAAAAATTTTTTCTTTTAATAATAAAAGACCCTTAATTTGTACTGCCATGCATTTACACACTTCCATTAGGAAGTTTACTTTGTTTTACCCTGCCCCTCATCCTTCAAATTCATTTTACCTCGTGTCTTCCAGATATTTCACTGCTTATTTTTGATTCTAAATAAAAATACTATTTTTGTTCCCATTTTCTTTAATTTCCTTATTGCTCACATGTTCCATACACAGCATCCTTACTATTCCTTGGCCCGGCATTGATTGTCATACGAGAAGACAATAACATCGCAGTCCAATATTCTTTTATTTCTAACGGGATTTCCTTGTTTCCTTCAACACTTGGGAATATTCCAAATATTGTACGAAATCAAACCTAGACTTTCGATAAGACATCATAATACCAATCTTTCCAGAAGTAGTAATATTAGCATGAATCCGAATTGTTCATACCAGTATGACATTCCTTCTAAATGCATTGTATGTCAGATATACACAGTAACACATGCATATATGACTGCCGAATTTTTTTTATCCGTAAATGGAAAAAGAAAAAAATGTGAATAGCCTTAAAAATCTTTCAAAACGTAAATATTAATAAAATTTTAAAAAATGATGAGGTAAACTGTTATGTTTCAAACTTTAATCTAGATAACTTGCATGAGAACTATACAACCAGATTTCAACTATACTTCATGAATTGTAAAAAATTCCTAAAATATTATCGCATAAAAATCGGATTTTCAGCATGTAAGTCTTGTATAAGACAAACTACATTCTACAACAACGCCTTTGATCAGAATATAATTTTAGGACATTGAAAACCATCTCTTAATTTCTTTTTGTTCCCAAGTTAACCCCTGTCCCGGGGTAGTAGCACCTGTTAATGTCGCAGCTATGGCAAATAGTTAAAAGTCAAACTGGGGTCAAAATGTAAAAATAGATTTTAATACCAGCAATACAGTTTTGCAAAAAAAAATTACCCGCAATACTTCTTGAAACATAAATATTACTAGCAATACGTTTTTGGATAATATCAAAAATACTTACAGCAATAAAAAAATCTTGTCAGCGTTAAATAACCAATTGAGATTTTTATGCCGTAAAACAAATCAAACGATCATCATTTAGGATCTCTTTCGTTATTCTAATGCGCTTTCGAATTTTTCGCGTTTCTCTTCATATTTATAAATTCCAAGTATTTAAGGAGTATTGTCTTGGTTCTAACATTTCCAAACGTCGTATAAAGCTGATAAGACGCGATACTGTTGTGCCCTTTCTATTTTTTGTATATTTGTTCAGTTTATCTTATATCCATATTCAACCAATTTTTTTTTTTTTTTTTTTTTTTTTAAATCTTTTATTCTAATAGCTGAACCTAAATAAAGAGCTGATATCTATTATCAATTGTGGTTCCTATATGAATTCATATAGTATTTGCCTACTGGAGGACCATAGGGTTAAAACGAGAAAGCTGCTCACATTCCCGTATTACTTGAAAAGCGTCTCCGAGTCCTTGTTGGGGAAGAATTATTTTCCATATTTCAACAAAATCTCATTTTCTAACAATTTTAATTGATTGGTGACTTTCTAACTTTTCTATTTCTACTGCCATGGAAAGTGCTCGGACAAACTATATTCCTAGGTTCAGCTTGTTCTAACCTTCACGTCTAGGAGACGCCTTGACAATTACATAATGGCAAACCATCCCCATCCCATCAGTGAGGAATAAGTTCCACTCGAAGAGCGTCGCGCAAAGCACTGCCCTATGGAACAGACTCGCAGAGGATTTTAACCCGTTCAAGTCTAGAGTTGACCATTATCTTCCACTCCTATCCATATCAACTATCACTTAACTTATCTTTCTACCTCGAGTCGCCCCCGGCCCTTGTACGGGGTGAACCTGACTTAAAAAAAAAATATGAACAGGAATAACTTGACAAAGTTGCTGATAAATCTTGTCTTACTTTTCCTATAGCATTTTTCTCAGTAATTCAATTCGCATTTGTTGATTGGACGAAATAAAACGTCGCTTTGTAAATAAATGATTACAAATCTACATCTATCGCTCTTAGCTTTTCTAGTTAGTCTGCGGGGGTAAATATTTCTCTAGGACTTTGTTACAGGAATTAATTACTATTCATGTAATTAGATTCCTTACCAAGTGCATTCCGGTCGTATTTTTGTGTGAGGCCGCTGATAATGACAATGTAGAAATGTTTTGTTGACGTTAAAAACTGACCTTCACATTTTCATTCTTTCACTGTGAGCATTAGTTGGGCGATTAAGAATGTATTATTCCAAAAGCCTAACGTATTTTCTTGTGTATAATACGAGCAATTTTGAACGAAAATTATAGGTAAAAAAAAGTGGGGTTGTATTCTATGCAAGTTTTCTGAAAAGATTAAAAGAAAAATGAATTATAATCTTACTTACCCCTGACCCGTTGGGTCACTGACGGTTCAAAATAAAAAACATTGAAGCTGATTTCAATTAAAAATAATTCTGTTTGGAGAAAGTTAAAATAAAAAATAATTACTTTGTGGACAACTCCTATTTTTAAATCTTATTCACTTAAAATATATTTCAATTAGATAAACTTAAAAATAATGTTAATATGCTAAAAATATTTTTTTAATTCACTTGAAAATATTTAAATATGCTAAGAATTTTTTTTTTTTTTAAATATTGTTGGTTTAAAGAAAGCTGAATTATAAATTACTCGATAAACCACTGAACGAAACAGCAAAGCGGGATCTTTTTTGTTTTTTTAACTTTAATATTTTAATTGAAAAAATTGTCTAAGGTGGAATAAAAATAAAACTCGTATTTTAAAATCTTGTTCATTTAAATCAGATTGTCTTGAGTGCATTATGCGCCGGATGGACCACGCAATCAGACTTTTATTATATACAAGATTGTTTCGTGTCAAAGATCATTTGGCTTTTATAATCCATTATCAAAAGTTCCTTTATTTTTGTTTCTATTTTAAACAGACTAACCTCAAAGTTTATCAAATTTAGAAATATACTAAATATACCCCCCCCCAAAAAAAAAACGATAGTTTACGCATGATAAAGCAATATTTAAAAAAGGATGATACTGGCATTTTTACAAAAAATTCTGTGAAGGATTATGAAAACCAAAAATACTCAAACTAAATGATGGAAATATAAAAATATTCGCCTTTACTCATGAAAATGGCCCAAGTATAAAAAAATTTACTTTTAACCAGAATTTGTTTTTAAAGCTAAACTGCTATATATACCTCGTTGAATGACAGACAAGGAATTTTTTTTCCAGCAAACTTATATTTTCTTGATTTCGGTATGAGTTAGGGAATGCAAAAATTGTCCATTGTCCCAAGCGCTTTTAGCCATTGTCAAGGATGGCTTTAAGTGTTAATATCTATAAAAAATATCTCTCTCACTATCCATCTCGCTTTACTAGACATGGTGAGTGGTATGTTCTCTCATACGGTCAAACGAAGAGAAATTAACAGCACTTCTCCATCTCGAACATGGATAAAGTGACCGAAAGCGCTTAGTACAATACGGACTATTTTTTTCATTAACTTACTTCCACCAAACGAAAAATGTGAGATTGCTGGAAACAAACAAAAAAAAAAATAAAATAAAAACTAAATTCAACGAAACATGTTTAAAAGAAAGGTTGCTCCCCAAATGTGTACAGTGATTTTTTTTTTCTAAGCGCTGCTTATTAGATGTGGCACACGGCCGAAAGTATGGAGCACTTAGTGAGGATCGAACTCGCTATTCGGTCGTAACTGATATAGCAAAACAAGCTTCTTAACCATTATACGACGTCGAGGTGCCCACTGGTTATTTTGTAAGCGAAGCTTAGATGTGGTGGTAGTTTTTCGTGTAAACATGTTTTTAATAGATAAAAAAGGAAACAAAAAAACCTTAAGACTTTTGGTGATTTTTCTGCTCGTGTTGAATGTCATTTGATGTCTGGAAACTTGTAAAGTCACTTGCCGAAATTAAGTGAGCCATTTTCACGGAAAATATGGTCAAGAGTGAAGCAACTGTAGGCATAGTGGAACAAATACGACAAAATGCCGCTTTTAAATTGGGGACCCAATGGCGAAGACGTCTCGGCTCCCTCATCTCTTAAAAAAAAAATCATTTCACACTGAGCAAGGCGTTAAAACCACTAAGACGCAAGGGGGTTACTGAAAGTGAAAGAAACTTAAAACGTTATTGAAGAGAAATGACAAAAAGAACAGGATTCAGAAAGGTGGTAAAGGAAGTTTGTATTTGAAACTTTTTTTTTTCAAGGTCGTAATTGTCAGGAATGCAAGAAGTTTCACAAGCGAGAAGTGCGATTAAATGGAACTTCAGAACAGAATTAACGGCTGCGTCTAGAAATTATTAGAAGTAAATAAAAGAATGAGACTTAACTGCCAATCTAGTATGACGCTTAAATTCTCTAAGCTAAGAAGGAAGCTACATTACGATTGTGGAAAGCGACTAAAACCGAGATGCCATACTAGGACCAATATTGCAGAATCTTTTGGTTTTTATCAAGGATCTTGAGATAAATAGAAGCACCAGATGATATATGGCAACAACATTTAATGTGCGAAAGAATAGTTGATTTATAAAGATGTATGATTTTAGAAGCTTCATGCGTCAGATAAAATTTCCCGCTCCCTCCCCTTGGGAGAGGAATAATGCCTGGGAGACAACGGAGCATAAGGACCGCACGTGAAATGCTGTTGAGATATTTATTTTAATCCGCTCGAGCGGAATATCGCTCAAGACTGAATTTAAATTGGAAGTCCCACGCGTACATGGGACTAGGCAAAAAACTGCGCATGCTCCTGCTACATTTTGTCTTTTGGAACGCCTCGGGCGTCAGAAATTAGTCATTGGCCTTTCCCGCGCGTGTTATTGCCTCGCGGCAGATGATCCACGGGTACTGTGCTTAAAAAGAAACACTGTTTTATCATATCTACAAGATGTCATGTATCATGGCCAACCAAACGATTTCTTGCTCAACGGAGAGAACTATTTGCCTATTCAGTCTAAATTTAAAATTGTTTCTCGTGTCCAATCTAAAATTTCTGTTTATAAAATTAGTTATTCAAAACAAAGCTCTGTTCTTCTCAAAGATTTAATATCCTTTTATCTATTTAGAGGATTGCTTATTATTCGAAAACTATATCGACATTTTTAATAGTATATTTTTAAAATGTAACAAACATTAAAATTTATTATATAATAAAAGTAGCAGTATAACCAGTCTTTGACCGGATCTTTCATTACTGGGGATTTTTGTCGTTCATTTGTAGAAGTTTAAATTCAGTTCACCCGAAAAATCAATATTAGTAAAAAGATTTGGGTGCAACTGAGACACACCTCAAAGGGGGGTGGGTAGCAACTTGAATGGGAGTGGCCCTGAAAAGGAACTGTATAAGTTTGTAATAATTTAAACTATTTAATTTTGTTAAAGTTCTTATGATATATAAACTCCAAGAACAGATAATAAAACAGTAAAACGTTGCTGAGTTATAATGTACAGAAAGTAGTGGAGAGCCATTGTCGCTAACAAATTTAGCCTCAAAACCGGCACTGAAGAATTATCTATCAAGCAAAAATCATCGAAATTGGATAAAAACTGGAAATGCATAAACATCCGATCTCTCTCACACACACACACACACACACACACACACACACACACACACACACACATTTTGAAAAAAAAAAAAAATATATATATATAATTTATTTATTTATTTATAAAGCATTTCACCCCAAGCAAGGCTGGAAGCCACTAGCACGCAAGGGAATAGATACTATATATGAAACTAGCAAAATATTTCAATAGCTTTAAATAGGAAATATTTGCTAATACGGTAGACGCAACTCTCTCAACAAGCTAACTATGCTTTTATAAAGGGTTGGTTGCATTTTTATGGGCAAATCCAATATGTTAATATCCTTAGAGAAAAGATGTTGCCTGTTTTCGTTATCTTTAATAGGCTACCATTTGTTTTAACTGCATGAAAGCGCACAAGCGACTTTTAGATATCTTATTTGTTTAGAAAAAGCTAAGAAACCATCTGTGGGCGAGAGATATGCTTGTTTTCCTCTGAGAGGTAATTAATAAAGGTTTAAAATAATACCTTACCATAGATGCATAAAATGTCAAGAACACAAGATATAAAAAAAAAAAATATTTCAAGGAGATTCATTTACTGTAGAGAACATTTGATGTGTGCTTAAGGTTTTAGCAATACGACTTCTGAATAAAATATTTCAAGATTATACGCAGTTTCATGCATGTTTATTTTGTTAAATATTTGATTCAAGTTTCCCGTTATTGGCGTTAAATGCGACGAGAAATTAATATCAAAATATACCCGAGAAAATATGTAAGATTTAATTTTTTACTAATGATAGTTGGTTACTTGTTTTCGAGTACAGCCAGAAGAACTAGCCACGCCCTGTTCTTGGTACACACGCAAGCACTTCGATGTATCGTCTACGATTACGAGACATTCCTACTGTAGCTATTCTGAATCGACTTCGGTCATAATGTCGGCGAGAACGCATAATATGGTTTGATTGGCTGTTGGAACAAGTAGGCTCATTTAAAAAAAAAAAAAAAATATGTAATGTATATATATATATATATATATATATATATATATATATGTAAATTAATTGCACCTTTATTGAAATTAAAATAACTGATCCAAATGCAACTTTTGGATAAGTGCGACATTACTGTAATTATTAAACAAAGTTCATGCCACTTTGACAGAAAATTTACCATTTAAAAAAGAATTTACTTATCACCATATTTGTATAAGAACGACCAATTGTATAATTTAAATTCAAACTCAGCGTTGCGACTACACGCTCCAAAAACAATAACTCATTTCTTTATAGCATTTTTCGGATTACAACAATATATATATTTACGTTGTCCTCTTATTACTGAGAGTAAAAACAAGAACAAAATCTATTCCATACCTGAGGATGTCTGTAAGAACAGACGAAAGCTTGTAACAATAAGAACTTATGCAACAGAAATTTATAGAAACAAAGATCTTTTCATAAAGAGGTTCGGGTTTTTTGTAAATTATTTGAATTGTTCGCGACGATGGATTTCTCGCCAATTAAATCATTAACCTTTGTATTTGTTTTTTTATAGGAATAATTCATGAAATATATATATATATATTTTTATACGTGATCCTCGTAGGTGAAACCTAGGTAGGTTGTCTGGCTCTTTAGGTTTACGTAGTTTGCTCTACTTGGCGTATTGAGCACTTTGCTTAGTTATTTTTACTTTACTCGTGTCGGAGGGTTTTTTTTCTTTGGACTCTGAACGTCTTTTTCTTTTGTTTTTTTTTTTTTAAACACCTTTTTTCCTTGGGTATTGGTTTGTTCATTTACAAGCTTGCCGGATAACTGCTTGTATTTATAAAATTATTAGTGTTATATATATATATATATATATATATATATATATATATATATATATATATATATATATATATATACACATAGAGAAAGTATTCAATATCAGTGATAGGGAGTTTCGATATAGTGTGGAAATAATCAACCTTTCATGACACTAGCGATTGTACTTTTTTTGTTTTTAATCTGTATCCCCCCCAAGCCAGGCAGTGCAGCCATTGGTACGCAAGGGATTACAGGGTGTGGAAAAATTAGGGACTCTCATGAGGAGTACAGTAGACAGCGATTGACATTGCATTGACATTTTAGCAGATTAAAATTGATTGAAAAGCATGGAGCCGGGAATGAGTTTTCACAAGCGAGAAATGAGAGATAAGAAACTTATGGGTGCTACGTCTAAATCATGCTAGATCAATTGTAAATTTATAAGATATCGTTGCCAGTCTCGTATTGCGCTTGAATTCAGTCTAGGTACCATAACAAAGAACTCATCCAAACAATTATCACGAAAGTATTTATACAAAGCACAAAGGCAACCTTTCGGTGATGGGTAAGTACTGAAAGCGAGCCGCCAGATCAGTACCAATAATACTGCTGATTCTTCTTTGGATCTTATCAAGGAGCTCCAGGTAAATAGCAGGGAAAATACTTTATATATATATATATATATATATATATATATATATATATAGTAACATTCTAAACCTGGACGAATGATAGACTTATAGACATGCAAGACAGATATCGGAGAGAAAAATTGTCTCGCCCGTCTCAATGAACCTACTTTCTTAGCAACTGATCTAGCGATGGACTCAATGTAGTCTTTCCACCTCATGTAAGCCGAGAATGTTAGTCAGAGAAGCCGCAATGAATCACTTTGGAGGATAGCATCAGCTGATAGAAGGCAGGTAGTGTTTTCTCAGATGATTACTGGGGAGCAATTTATTTTTGTATAAAGTTTTTCTTTTTGCCCCAGTTTATGACAGTCTTGAGTTTTTGTACATTGGCTGCCATTTTGATCTTGTCGAACTGATCAGCCTTACTAACGCGGCTGGGATAAATGGTAATGTTGTCAGCGTTGGTACCAAGTTGAGAGCTGATGTTATCAGTAAGATCGTTAATGAAGATTAAAAACGGCGTAGGACCAAGGATTGTCTCTAGGAGACACCCGCGTTAGTACGAAAGTTTGTAGACGAGCGGCCGTTCAGGACAACTTTCATTTCACGATTTGATAGGAACGACTGGATCAGCTCAAATATGTGCCTGGAGATACCGTAGCTTTTCAGAGAAGATCAGAAGGTCAGACACTGTCAAAGACTTTCGATATGTCCAATGCTATAGCCATGGATTCGCCATTTTTTTTTATTCATTTTTTTTTAATCTTTTTTTTATCTAGAGCATGATACTCTTTCCGCAATTATCGTTAGTACTACAGCCGTTGAAACGAAAGCCGTATTGCTTGTCTGCTAAAGGGTACGGTGATGAGATGACGAAGCAATTGAGCATTGATTATGGCCTAATAGGATTTTCTCGAAAAGAAACAAAGTTGGATGGGTCAGATGGTTTAACAGTTCTTAAAAACTGGAACAACAGAAACTTTCAGCAAGCAGGGGACATTTATTATACAGTTTAGAAAGAACAAGAGCTAGTTCAGGAACACAATTCTTAATTACAATTACAGGGATGCCATCGGGTCCATATGCTTTGTGGGTATCAAGCTTAGAGATGATAGAAAAAAAAACTATGGATGGAGCTATAGGCATATTACTAAACAGAATCCGTGCGAAGTGGAAATTTAGGCAGTGATACTCCAGGTGAGTTAAGAGTAGAGTTTGAGAACTTACTGCCTCTGTGTATTCAATATATCGCTAAAAAATTATCTCGTTCTATGAAGATTTAAAATATAGATTAATACTCGGTCAATGATGACTGCTTAATGTTTAGCTGCTATGGCATGGACACCCAGTGACGATCGAATGTCATATTCAGTTGTAGTCAACCAGACGAATCTCGCTAAACATTACCCTACCACGAAGCGCCCAACAGAAGAGATGGGAAATATATTTTCCTGTTGTACAACTCCGGGTTTTAACAAGTTCTCATTAAACTGAATCTGCTTGAAATACCCGTTTATCTAATCATATTTTTTTTGCGTGTCACATAAATTCGTACTTTCACTAATACAGCGCTATACCTTCATATCTGTCTTATACATCGGAAACAATACGACCAGCGCTTTAAAATGAATGTTTGTATATTACTCAATCTGCTCTATACTGCTTACTATATATCGTGACGGATATGTAGGTGACAACTGCATGTTTTAAACTGATGATAAAAATTATTTTGCACATCCATATTTTTTCTATATTTAGTTACGTACCAGGCTTAAGTAGTGAATATAAATTTAATTCTAAAGTGAATTTATGCAATAATAATCAATGTACAAAAATGATCAAGTGTTCTTTTTTTTCAGTTACGCTATCAGGATTATTTCCAGAGGTCGTTGCACTGAAATTTATAAACCACTTCAGTTGCTTAAAATTAGATCTCGCCATACTAAGTTTCATGGGGCCGAATCATCCACACTTTCTGGGTATTCAGTTTGAAATGAATTTCATTTATAGAACAGCTACTTTCTGGCAAATATTTCCTCATGCCTGCTTCTCTAAATACTGCATTCCTAACCTGTTGAAGTAGTGTCAGTTGCTATCTGTCTTTCATATTCTCATATTCAACCCATCATTATTCTTCTTCCTTACGTTCATATCACAAACTAGGTTCAATAATCATCTACCTCGAATAATAAACCAAGTCCAACAGCAAGGCCTCTGTTCACGAGGTTTTGAAGAGCGTGGAACCACCTCTTAATTGCTATTGTTCCTACGTCCATCCTGACTCGGGGTGGTAGCCCTTGTTAGGGTCCAATCTACGGGCAAATATTTAATTCTACCAAACTGGGGCCAAAACACTATGAAAGTGTAAAAATATTTTTTTTGAAGAAAAAATATTACCAGTAATAAAAAATCTTTTCGGCATTAAATAACCTATTGAAGTTGATATGCCATAAACCAAACCATCTACCTCGAGTGGCTCTCGGATGTTATTTTGGGTGAGTTTAGATTTTTGCTTTACAGCATATCGACCTCAATAGGTTATTTAATACACCAAGATTTTTAGAATATATTCGGAGGAATAGAATATGTATTTGTAAGAAGTCTGTAGATCAGTTTTCATTGACGTATTTTGGTAAAAATTTTTGTCGAAAGTCAAATATATTGCTGTTAATATATATTTTTTTTTTTTTTTTTTTTTTCAAGAATGAATTGTTGGGCTTTTTACTATAAAAATCTGTTTTGACCCCAGTTTGAGGGTTAACTATTTGTCCATAGCTGGAACCATAATAGGTGCTACCACTCCGGGTCAGGGTGAATCTAACAAGGGCATTTAAGACGTGGTTCCACGCTCCTCAAAATATCTTGCTGTTGGATAACGTCATAAGCAGGACGTGTTTTGGGTGAAATTTAGTAACAAAAAGAACGAAAAGTAAAATTTGAAATCTGCACGAAACGTAAAACTGAAGCCTTTTCCAAAAATTCTTAAATTCAGTTCGCTCATAAATTTTAACAAGTTCAAATGTGCCGTCTCAGTGAAAGAAATAATTTGATTTGATCCATTTGTGACTCTTCCTTTTTATCTCAAAAGATAAAAAGGCAAAACTATAAGATCAGTCGCGTGGTTTTCGCACATTTGTTATTAAAACCTGAATTATTTTATCACTTGTATCGATGATCAGCTTTCCGATTTCATATTCTGTATATTAAAAGATCGATATGCGAGTTATAAATTAAGACTGTCAACATCAAGCATGCAGAGAGGCTTAAATATCTGTAAAGTGTTTTAAGAGTACAGAAAATGACACTGAAATACGAAGCTGCATTTGACTAGCGAAAGATGAATTCCCCCAAAATAAGACTAGAACCAATTGGTGCTGGCTTGCTATGTAATATTCATCCTCTTATAGAGCATTTTCCCAAAATTGAAGAGAGAAACGGAGGCAAGATGAATCTGGTTCTACAGAAGGATAATGAGAATTTCATGGTCGGAATGTGTACATAAAGGAAATAGCAAAAAAAAAATAATTAAACAAAAAGAATAATTATATAAAGAAAATGGCAAACAGATAATATTTCTACTCAGAATCAGTAAGAGACATCTGGAAGTTCTTGAACACGTAATGAGCAAAGTAAGTTGCAAAATACTCTCCTATCCCTCTGTTCACATTCCTCTCTTGTCTTTTGAACAGAAATAGGTTTATCCCTCGTTTAGGATTGGTTTCCGGTTCCTTCTAAAGTCTACTTTCACACTACACTTGCTTCTCCGTCTCAACTCTGAAATATTATTCACTAATTAAATCTTGACCTCTTCAAATCTACAGTTAGCCATTATATTTCCTGCATAGCTGCACGAATTTCACTCCTTGCCTTTTCTTACCCTCATCCAACACCATACGGTAACCCTCTACCTTAAGTGGTTCTTGGGTCTTGTATTGTGTGAACATTAATAAAAACAAACAAAAAAAAATAACAGGCGATATTGAAGACAAGAGATAGAAGGCAGCGAGCAATCTGACGAGTGGATGGGGCAGCGAGAACCTTAGCAAAGAGAGACCTGCTAAAGGCCACAAAGGATATGAACATTTGGACAACCACAATCACCCATGTCCTGAAGTGATGCGACATTACCGTGTGTGCGCGTGCGCGCATATATTACATTCTTCTTAAAAATACCTCATTAGCATAGCTCAAAAGGGAAAGTTGCTCATTCTGCAGTCTCTTTTGTCTACAGCTAGAGACTGTAATTTATTATAATAATTCTTATTTTAATATACCATTTCAATCGATATATTTTTGGTCATCTTCATATTGTTCGATATTCAGGGAGGAACAAGCTTCGTTGGATATTTTCTGTTAATTCACCCCAAATAATGTAGTTACAAATCGTAAATTTACCAAGAAATTATAAATTTAAAATCGGTTTCTTTTTTCCTAATTTTTGGCGCTCTTTTGAAATTGATTTTAAATCAAAATTTGTTTAGCATACCTTGCAACAATTACCTTCAGAATAAAAAGTAAACAAATGTCAAGGAGTTATTCACATTTCGCAAGTGCGAATGATATCCGAGGTACTTACAAGAAATTAAAAAAAAAAAAACTTTTTAGCTTGTTTTTCGGGGTGAACGCGGACGTAGACACCACACTTGGGAATACAGACACCACACTTGGGAATACAGACACCACACTTGGGAATACAGACACCACACTTGGGAATACCGCACTAGAGTCGGCCACATTTGGGGCAATCGCAAAGGTCAACAACTGGAGTGCAATGGAAGGGACTCATTCGGGGATAATTTGATGTAAATTTAAAATACAAATTCTATTTATTTTTAGGTGAAGTAACAAAAAATAGGATTTGTTATTTACATTTTCAGATTTCTTACAATGCTTCTTTTTTGTGGGGGGAGTTAGTAGAAGAATCATAATAGACTACAAAATAGAATACTACTACCATATCTGGGCTGACAAAATTGAATATTACTATCATATCTGGGCTGGACCTGCTGATTGCCCACTTTCTAGCCATGACAGGGTTCAAAAGCGTTTACACGGTTATAGATGAGATGAATAATTTTCCGCGCCTCAATCTTTCCTATACGCAAAATATTCCAAGCATTCCATGGCATATTTTCAGATGAGCTCCATTCTTTTAATTTACCAATTCAAGTCTTTAAAACTAGGACACATCAGGCTACTTCCACGGTGAAGAAACACTTCCATTTCCTCCGGGTTCCACATATAATTTTCACTCGGCTTTTACCAAGAGATTATAATTCAGTAGACATCCCCCATCTGGATACTTCCTTAAACTCTACAATCTTAACTTCAAGCCAAAGATCAATTATTTATCCTCATAATTTCCACTCTCTGCTACCACATCTTTCATTCATCTCCCACATCGATTTCACCAGCTATCGGATAATTTATAATATAAGAGTAGAATCTAAACATTATTTTCCAAAGTGAAGAAATGAGCGTTTTAGAAAATAATCTGGAAATCTCCAAGCACTTCATTACTTCTTAATAAATCGGAAATGTCACATTAATTTAGCAGAAAGACTGATATTAACTCTTATTTATAATTACAACAGTTCGAAGACAAAATTAAACGGACCTAATGAAAGGTTATACGGCGCTAATCTTGTGAGATTAATCGTACCAGTCGAGGAACTGAATTAAATAATCGATTCATTTGCTTCTAACACACCTGCTGATGTTGACTTGTTTTTTTTCTTCGCCTTTTCAAATGAGTTGGCCTACTGAAATACTATCTAAAACGGCTCCTCTTCGGCTAGACGAAAAAAGGTCCAGTAAAGGATAAGTAGTCGTGGAAAAAAAAAATAATCAAAGAATGTTACTTTTAAGAAACACATTAAGCAGAGACTGCGTAAAAACGACCGAGACTAGTAAGTCGGTAAAATTAAATCAAGCGCGTCGAATTAATAAGGAAAAAAAAGCACAAAGTTGCTAAACTTTTCGTGTTATTTTTTTCTTTTTTTTTCCCCTTGAAAGTAAAAGAAAGCGGTGCCAAACGAAGACCAGGTAATCACTTGTGAATATCATGTCTCAGAAATAATGGTATTCCATATATATATATATATATATATATATGCCCCGGAAAATTTAATTCCGGACGAGCACTCTTGAGAGAGATCGCGAATTTGTAAACAATGACGACTACTAGTAATACTGCAAAGTTCTTCTATGAATTGAGCCCTCTCGGTCATTGACGTGTTTATTCGCAGAATAAGTATGTAAAAAATCTGCCTTCCTCTCTACAGGACGCTGATAGCTCAGGGGTAAAAACTCACTGATGCCAAATCAATCGGGTTTCGATCGGATGGCTAGCCACACTGATTCGTTATGATACAGCGAAGCAGTCTCTGTGAATGAGGTATATATATATATATATATATATATATATATATATATATATATATATATATATATATATATATATATAATATACCATAGGTTTAGGGCCACAATATGGATTTAATAATTGCTAAGTTTTATAATTTTTTTTTTAATTCCTAAAACTAGAATTTTGGAACTATTTAACAAAGGAGTCTTTTTTTTTTTTTTTTTTTTTTTTTTTTTAAGAATGTCACAGCCCTCAGATTATCATTAGCCAGAAAATTACAAAAAGGGAGTAAAAATACTTTTACTAAGTAATAATTATTATAGAATATATAATAAAACCCTTTAGGATAAATTCCCTCTAGCCCGAAGTAAGCTGGCAAATTTATTTTGTAAAAGGCACACAATCTTTAATTTTTAGGTGATTCTTCCAAATCCAGAAGGTGTCCCTAAACGTTTGGCCTCTGTGGGCGTGTGTAAAAGCTGAAACCTATTGTTTGACATTAACTTCTCCTATACTCTATAATTACTTAATATTCATCGCGCAACAGAAGGCTCATCTACTTTTTCGAAATAGAGAATGAACCAGTGAAACAAATCTAACGAAATGATTCCTACCTACTTACTAAGCAACCCTTATCACTATTATAACTGAAAATAATTTATCTAAACTTAGCATAAAAAACTGTTCTTACCTTTAAAAGAGAAAGACTTAATATAAAATAAAATAACCTAAAATCTGAAGCAAGAATTTACTTTGCAGCATGTAATGATTGCCGCGAGAAATACATAGCAGAGACGCCGAGGAATAAGATTATATGAACACAGATCTTTTACGAGCAGCGAAATCTATGCATTATTCGCTTATCGTAAAGAATCTAACCATAATTTTGAATTTATAAAATACTGCTTTAATTAAAAGAAAAGAACAGTTTACTAATTTGAAAATGTATAGAAAGTGTTTTGATTACTAAATTATCGACGGTAAATTTGCGTCTTCGTTCTCATAACATTTCGCCTTTTCTAATTAGGTCTTATCACAATGTGGAATGCTTAAAAACAAAATCGGCAAAAATACTAATTCGTTGGAAAATTGAATAACCTCCGCTAGACTATATGTCTAGAGGTATAAAATTAAAAAATTGAATTTCAGATTTTCCCATCTTCATCTTTCCGCTCGCTACGTAATTATAAACGAGGCTAACGTTTTTAGCTTTCATTTTCATCTTGCTCATAATTATATCACTAAAAACATTACTGGGTTGGTCTCTCGAGTTACTAGATTCGTTACACAGAATCTTTTTCCTTTTCGTCATTCCTTTGTCTGATAAAAAACAACGAGGAAACGTTTATCAATCTAACATGTTTCACTTTTATTAAAGCTTCATCATAGAATGAGATATGGATAAAAAAGAATTGATATTTTTTCCTTTATTTGATTTTCATCGGTTAATTAGGATTCACTTTCATTCGATTTATTAAACGAACGTTAATATAATTAGTATTTTACAAGTTGAATGCACGTAAAACCTGATTAATCAATGATAACTCAAAAATAAAAAAAATATTGAAGTTCCTTTTTCTCCATCTCATTCTCCGAAGCTTTAATGAAAATGAAATGTTAGATGGATAAACGTTTATTTCTTCTTTATCGTATAATTCTGTCGCATTCATCTATCTATGCAATCTCATCCCTCAGTGTGGCTAGACGTCCGATTGCTTGAAGGCGGGATCGCAACCCGACCCATTTGGCATCAGTCAGATTCTACCCCTAGGCTATCATCGCACTGCAGAGAAAGGAAAATTTTAACGTTTTCCATACGAAATACGCCAGTGGCCCGAAGAGCTCTATATAAGTATTACACCCCAAAATCCAAATTGCGTCACATAGGGATAGATCTTTCAACCGACAAAAACATTAGTCATATTGAACCCCTGTGTATAAACTCTATACGCCACGGTTTAATAAGACTGAAGTTTTCGTCGGTTGAAACAGATCTATCCCATGAGATAATTTTAGATTTTGTTGTGTAATACTACTTATTGGCTCATTTATAATAAATACATTTAGCGCTTTTTGTGGATCAGTTTTAAGTCTATATTACTAGGATCCACTTGGATTATATGCCAACGGACTTATTACTTTAACTAATTGTGTGTATGGATAATTAAAATAAGGTATTCTTCCTTGTATATTTTGCTTGTTGAGAACAAGCATTTATATTCGGATTAATATTCTCATCTTTGTAGCTATTATCACAACGTTTCAGACGTTGTTCTCCGGCCTTCTTCTGGCGTATAGCGATCAGAATAATCTTCAGGCAATTTCGAAATGAGTCCATAATTTTTTCCAGTAAAAATACTTTTCTAGCTATATCATTATCGTTCCGTTGTCCATGTATATGGTTATCACTTATTCTTTTTAGAACCGCCCGGTTATCGCTCCCCTTTTTCTGACGAGTCTTTCTACCAGCTGCATCAGGGACTTGATTCGCAATTACTATCCGACCAAATGACAATTCCATATCTCAGAAATTCAGAGAGCATTCTTCATATATTTATTTTGTTTCATTTCACCTGCTTCATGGTATTTATATTTCTTTCCACTTTCCTTAATCTTAGTTTCCACATTATACTGCTTTTCAATTTGTCCGTTTTTAATTGCAATAATACCGTTTTGGACAACCTCAAACTATTGAATGTATTATATGGCTGCTAATTTCTCAAAAGAACACACTGAGCGTGAGCAAAAATGATCCAGGTTTCCGGCATATTTAGAACCTAAGTTATTATATTGAAGTTATTGCTCTAAATTTATACTCTTCCCACCAGTTTCATAGTCTCTCTCAAATCAACTCGAAATTCCCAATACCTCTGAGGTAGATTTCTCGTTGCAATTTTTTTTTTTTTTTTTTTTGATAAACACTTCATCTTACTCGGGCATGACGTCAGCAGCAAAGACATTTTCACACTTGATAACTAGCAGTAAACATTTAAGAGTTTATAATTAATTCGAGATTAGCCTTTGTCCTACTTCTGTGTCATCTGCTCTGCTCTGACTTGACATAATGGTGGACAGCGACCGGAAATGAACAAAAGCTGACCAGACAAATATGTAACATTCAGGTTTTTAGGAAATTGCTAGAGGGGTAATTTCTTGCCGTATTTGTACTTTTAGCAGGCATTATTTTGCGACTCACACCGTTGTCAGCTATTGGTTTGTTTGTGACAGTAGTGAATCTTTTGTTTATGCTACGTTTTGTAAGCCGTAAATAAGTAATTCTGTAAAGACACGGATTTCTTTCTTCACAAACATCGAAAATCTTAATTTGTAATAATCAAAATGGACAGTTGGAAAATAAAATAAGCTTTTTTAGTTGTACTTCTTTCCCTAATTTGGATTGGTTTGTCGTTGGTTTGTTTTATAGCATATCAATCTCAATGGGTTATTTAATGCCGACAAGATTTTTTATTGCTGCTAATATTTTTTTCCAAAAATGTATTGCTGGTAATAAGCTTTTACAAAAATGTATTGCTGGTATTAAAACATTTTTACACATTCATAGTGTTTTGATCTTAGTTTGGGAGGTCAGCTATTTTCCCATAGCTGGGACCCTAACAGGTCAGGATAGATCTGGGAACACCAGCAATTAAGAGGTTACACGCTCCTCAACAGAGGCCTTGCTCGCGGATGTAGTTTAGTCATACCCAGGACGTGGATGTAGTTTCTTACCTAGAACGGCGCAATTTGGATATGAAATAATTTCCAAGTCGTCAGTTTAGTGATGTCGGGTGTATATAGGTGAAATAGTATATCTCATTGTAACACATCAAATACATCTTGTGTTCATTTGTATCGTCACAGCGTAAAATCTCTCAAATCTTTCACCACCAAATGTTCTGTGCCTGCAGATGGGAGTTCTCAAGGTTTCTGAATGAGGGTTAGATTTTTATAAATTTTCTGAAATTTTCTTTTCTTTTAACCATATACCGTAGACAACTGTGTTAACCATTTTCCATTAATTTATGGGCACTAGGAAATAAAAAAAACTACAACCTTGTTTTCATTTTTAGTGAGCGTAAGTCACCAGCTGGGGCATAAAATTTAATATCGCGTCAACAAAAACATATTTTGGTGTTCAGCTTCATTTACTGTTGGTTTACGACCATATCACATAGATAAACCGGTTCCCATAGGATCAGCGTAGTTAAGCAACATGGAGGACTGCTTAATATGTACACGGGTGCCCACTTGGCAATTCAAGGTGCTGTAAGCTTGGATGTGCGCGTGGTGTAAAGGGATAACGTCTTGGAATTGGAAATCGGAGAGATATCTTCAAATTTCAGTCGTTTTTTGTTATTCACTTACGCGCAAATAAACATGAAGAGTATGAGAGTAGCTCTTCCTCCCCCCACAGCTATGGATTAAATAGTGCGACTTGTATCAGTAAATAACCTGAAAAATGTTGATAATCCGCAAAAAAATATTAAATTATTTTTTTTTTTTTTTACTGTTTCAAGTATATATGTTCAAAAGAAACTCTAGACTTTAAATTTATTCAAACCTTCAGATATTTAAATTAAATGTTTATCAAATCAGTCATGACTTTGAAATAAGCTATGTTTTGATAAATACGCTTTTTATTTCTAGTGATACATCATTTGGATCTTAACCTCTTATTGTTAGTCCTGAAGACCCTAACACATACAGAGGGATCTTAATTGAATCCATTATTGTGAAAGTACCAATGAATATAGCTTTAGCCGTACTCTCTCCCTTCTATAAAAGTCAATTTCTAATTACTTAATTTAGCTTTCATTCTGGTAAGGGATGTAATTATGGCATATATCCTAACTGGTAACTCCATGAAAGAGCATATCTATGGAATAGAAAGTTGTATACATGTTATATTGATCTCAAGACTTAATTTTTTTCATCTATGAGAAAACGTCTTTTAAGCTCCGACTAAATGTCTAAATCTAAACAAACTCGTATGTGTTGGAAGAAGCTGATTCTAAACTACTTCAAACCTAATTATTAGTACAAAGACGATATAGTAGTCCCAATCTATGTAATGTTCCTAGACTGTCCCCTACGCCGATACAAGCACAGATGTTAAGAGATGGGCACTGATACATTAAGCATACGATACCACCCACCAAATGAATTTACTAATAGAAAACTGCAATAAAATTTCCTTCCACAAGTCAAGCGTACTGGTGAGATCATTTATGCTGATGACATAAGCATTCATAGTTGGAATAAAAATGATATTTAATAAAAGAAAAAGAAACAAATCTTTCTAAAACGGAACTGATCTGAGATTTGAATGAAGCAGTGATTCTAGCCATCATAGAAATTCAGAATACTGAATTGCTAAACCCTTCATATGCCTGTGTGTATCGATCAGTTATAACAAATTTATAGGGGATAAGGAAATTGCCCATAGATTGGGCTACGAGTAGTTTCACCCAATACAACAAGTTGCTACAAAACCAAAATATTAATCTAAAAGCTAGTCATGTTCATCCTCAGGTCAAGACTTAAATATGGATGTTATACATGGAAATCCGAAAATACTGCCATGTCAACTGTATACGGCAGTCTTCTCGGATCATTGATTGAAATTGCATCAAGAGAAAGTTGAAATTCATATAAGGATCATACTTCACCGAATATGGTAGCTACACTATCATAAAGAATTTTAGTAAATAACAGAAACTAAAACACTTGAGGTGTTTCAAAAGCAGCAATTAGTAAAATTGAAAGCACATAAATGTTGGAAAGAAAATGACATAGTCAAGATCTTAACTTAACACCCAAAATCTTAGGAAGGAAAACATTGTTTTAAGAGAAAGATTTAATAACTTGCATCCAACATTAACGCTAACTTTTCGGCTGAAGAATTTAAAGAAACTTAGTCTCGGCCCTTTTCGAACAGTTTTCGAATGCGAAATTTCATTCTCTTTTAAACTGGAATTTACTTATTAATAATCCTCTCTGAAGAATATCACGCGAATCCTGGGACCTATCAGGGTTGTAGCAGCACCATATACATCCACAATAGAAATAGTTTCTTGGACAAGATAATTTGACGGAGCAATACACTCTCCAGGCCGGTTTTGAATTCAGTTACCTTCTAAGCACCAAAGGCTATAGAACCCAGTCTGCCCTGCTATTTCCTGGAGGATTCATACCTTTCTCAAGGATATTAACACGTAAATGAATCTGACTGGAATTCGAACTCTGCTCTCAGATTCCTCAATACGAGCCGCTATCCATTACTCCACCCTGAATATATTTTGTTTAATACGCCCAACACTTATATCCTTGTAATATTAAAATTATTTTCTTGGAAAAACAAAAATCGATTTTTTGTGTGTTCGTTTTCTGATTGATTCTAGATTATTCAAATCAAAAAATTATAAAAATAATCTAAGATATTTTGTATGGCACGTGAAGAATTACTAGAATTTGTTAAAGAACATTGCAGATAGGCGGAGGTTTTTCACTGAGATTTTTTTTTTTAATTTCAATCATTTTACCCTAAGCAAGGCAATAAAATCAAGACGCGGGGGTTACCGAGTGTGAGAGATTAACACTATTAAGGAGAGAACAATGAAAGAAATAAGCAGACCGAAGATAAGGTTTGACATCGCATTAATATTCTGAAGATCAAATTTGACGTGAAAGTAAAAAACCAGAAGAAAGAAGTGAGAGAACACAGTTAGCATAGAACTTACGGTTGCATTTAGCCATTTAAACTGGAAAGTGGCGACTATTTACCGCCAATCTAGTACTGCACTTAAATTCATAAAGTCTAGGTTCATCAGAACAGTTACGATAAAAATATAGAAAAGGCATAAGGAAGCCACTTTACGACGGTAGGAAAGGGACTTAAGCCGAGATGCCTGGTCAGAACCAATAAATTTGGATATTATTCTTTGAATTTTAAAAATCTTTAAATACATAGCAGAAACACTAGATCAATATAGTCATATTAAATGCAAAGATGAATGGTAGACTTGTAAATATGTAAGATATTCTGGAGTGAAAAATCAGCTACCACAACACAATGAACCAATTTTTCAAGCAGCTAACCCAGTAATATTTTCACTTCATGTCAGTAGAACACGTTAGCCCAAGAAGCCGTAGTGAGTCTCTCTCCTGGAGGTTAGCATCAGCCATAGTGATGAAAGGCAAAAAGAGATCCCTTAGACAATTAAGAGATGTTTTGGAGACGTTAAAATGAACAATTTTCTAATCCTATTGTGCATGAAGTTTGTTTTGGTCAACCATATTTAAAATTAATCTATCATAACGTAATCGAATTTAATTTGGGATGACACTTATATTAAAATGCTTAAACGAGTTTAGATTTACTTTGATTAATTTATCCATTCCCCCCCCCCACTTAAAATCAAAATCCGTAAGTTATCGGATAAATACAAAGACAAGAACGTATATCAGTCATGTAATGGCTTTTATATATGCATTGCAGAATGCAGGGTTGGTGATTAATTATTTTTTATTAATGCCAGGTTGTTTTGTATTTTTGCATAATTTACCAAAGAAATGGTTGAATTTCGAGCATAGAATGTTTTTCAGTAAAACATGTTTAAAGAACAATTACCGTCTTATTAGAATATATATATATATATATATATATATATATATATAATGTGGGTGTGTCATTCAGTGGTTCACTGTTTCGAAACCCGACTGATTAGGTATTACCCCTAAATCATTATCGCGCGGCAGCGGGGGAAGATGAAGTAACAATATGAAAATGCCAAAGGGAAACTTATCTTAGCCGACGCGTTTCGTCAAGGCAAATATAAAATTTATTTTGCGACAAGTATTTATATACAAAAATGGGGGTTCGTGAATATTCATCGGGTCCATAGACACGTGAGGTGATTCAAATCAATGCCTAATATACAACACCGAGTAAGAGGTTAATATTATATATGCTATCGGGCGGCATTTACGGAAGATCCTGTGGTGGGCTCTTGATTGAGCATTCATCGCAATAGGGTAGGGAGAAGTAAATGCGATAGGCAACAATAAACTACAGAACTAAAAAGTGATCGCTGCATTTAAGTAATGCATTAATAGTTGAGCTTACTTTTAAAAGTTCAACGAAAATTCTTCTGTCGCCACTTAATTTAAAGAAAATTTGATTTACCTAGGTCCTTATTTTCCGTACAAATATTTTATGTGTGACTTTCGCTGGATTTCAAAATTTTGATTATATCCAAATCTATTTCAAAGTTATAATAAAAAAAAAAAAAAAAAAAATCATACAATTTGTCGCAAAAAATTACGGAAAACTTGGAAATCCAAAATTTCATGATTGTGGATCCTGCCCGGAATTTTTTAAATTTGATCATGGAGTCTGCCTGATTCCATAATAGTATGTTGGTCTACGGCTTCTATAAGTAACGTTGAAAGTGTGGCATGCTGACATATATATATATATATATATATATATATATATATATATATATATATGAGAGTAATACGCGAAATATCCGCTAAAACTGTTTACAATCCTTTTCAAACAATTTTCGGGGTATAATTTCTATCCGTGATATTCTGAAATTTTATTAAATACCAACTTTGTTTTAATAATGAAGTAATTCATCAATAGTAATTTGCTGAAATTTAACCTTTTAAATGAATTATATGAATGCATCATGCATTGAAGGCATTTCCTATCTGATATATGTAGCCTGTCACTAAGATTAACACTTTTACTGCAACCTTTCACAGAACTTGCATATCTGTTATTTCTCTCCATTACAAATGACTATATAAGATGGTTTTACCTGTATTTTTGGTAAATTACATTAAGATATAAAGAATAACAGTTACGTGCGTTCCCCACAGTGGCATTATTTTTTTTAATCTCTAATGTTGCATCTGTTCGTTATTGTCATTTTTTGTCACCTTAAAAAACAGCTCCACAAATCAATGTAAAAAAGAAATGACACTGGTAAGCTTTTGTTGTTATAGCTATCAAGTAAAACCGTAGAATAGACACGCGTGTGTCGGAGCCAATACGCAAGATCCGCAGGTGAATCGTATGGCAGTAAACGTGTTAAAATCTCTGACTGAATCGTTGGTGACACATTTATTTTATATCCGTATGAGCAGCTGTATTATGAAATGGGGGAAAACGTTATCTTCAGCTGATATTTGAAAAAAAAAGTTTGTGGGGAAAATCTCTATAATTACAACAGGACTTGTTTCTTTTTTTTTTTCTTTCTTTTTCAGACTTTCAATTTTCAAAATATTATGCTTCGTCAGTTACAACCGAAATCTTGGAAATGATTACACACAAGGATTCTACTTCGTTCGTTCTTTTCAATCCATATAAACCAAGATTGATTTCAAAATTGACATGAAGCAATATCAACCACCTGTTAACTTATGGGTTGATATTTAAACTATTTCCTCTGTTTCTCAACTAGAACTGCATGTCATGGCCTGATGATTGTGTTCAAGCATGAAACACTCCCGTTGCTTGATCTTGACCTCAGTGTTCACTTATATATTTACATTCACTCTCTGATATTGAGCAATTTTACCCACAAATACAGTATACAATAAAACACACACACATATATATATATATATATATATATATATATATATTATATATATATATTAGTAGGAGGAACGATGGAGTAATGGATAGCGGCTTGGTTTGAGGATTGATCCGAGTTCGAATTCCAGTTAAATCCATTACATTCACTTACATGCTACTCCTCTTGGTAAAGGTATGAATCCTCTTCTCCCCTCCAGTTATGGGTAAATAGCAGGAGAGACTGGGTTCTATAGCCTTGGATGGCAACTGGTCTAGGGGAAGGATAACTCTGAATTCAAAACCTACGGAGGGTCGTTTGGGGACCTTGTGGCACGTAATGCACCAGGTCTGTATTCGGCCCTTCAAAAAGTGTGGATGGTCCTGCACGAAACCTTCACCACTATAATCAAATCTCATGTGCTGTTGTCGGGCTGTCGGTTACCTAGGAACTGATTTGCTTGACCCTTATACGTCGAATTCGGCGGGAGAGTCGAGATATATAACAAGGCACGAACATTTAAATTTTCAAGATGTTATATTTATGAAATTTTAAATGTTCGTGCCTTTTATAATAATTATTGCTCTGACACAGAGCTCTATCTGGATTTATATCCCTATGGGAATATCGATACTCATCACTTATATATATCTCCAAATATCGGACAGAACAAATGAAGTTAAAATCCACAGTTGATAGCATTTACTTTTTAAAAAGTGCTCAAATTAAAATATTTTTATTATAAGATTAAAATAAACATGTTTAAATCGCTACACAAAAGCTTTTATGTTTCAATATTATAATTGGACTTCCTCAGGCGATCGTTAGTAATTGGTGATTTCTTAGGGAAATTTAAGAACAAATTGTTACCTCTTTTCAGAAATTAAAGGTGAGCGCATAAGGTCAGAATTAAAAATATACTCGTGGGTATGTCTCGATTAACCATGTGAAAGTTAGATCTACGTTAAATAGTAAAATAGTCAGAGGGTGGAGATGAGTTTTTTTCCAGGTCACATTAAACCGGCACGTCATCATTGTGATGAATATGAGAGCGACAAATGTATCCTAAATGTAGCCAAATATGAGGTTCTATTTATTGAAGTGGATGTTAATCAGATGTAAATTTATAGGAAACAATTTTCTTTTATATATTCAGGGAGCTTTTTAAAGGGATGTGTAGATACAATTAAAAATGTATATATGCGATTCTAATAATCCTGAATAGACGGCAAAATGTTGAATAAACCAAATAAATTAAACAGAGGGTCGACCATTTATATACTTTTAAATTGATGGCTATAAAACTGTAATAGTTAATTGTTTATTATAATTTTTTTAACTGTATTTAATTCACTTTGTTTTAACAGGTTTTTTGTTAGCAAACTTGATTATATGTAAGTTTTCATGTACACAGGAAACATACATCAGGTAAAGATCTAATTTTTTTTTTTACTGAGGGGGTTTTGACTTTTAAGTTCCAAAAATATTTAGAAAGAGGCGTCCTATTTCTGTACGCGTTATTGTTGAAAGATAACATATTGATACCACCTAGTTTTAAAAGAATACCTGGTACTGCGGTAAGTTTTTTAAATGTTTTATTTTCTAAAAAAAAAAAATAAATGAAAATGTTTCCGATGTATGTCTTTTTTAAATTTTTGTTAGCATTCAAATAAAATGTATGTGTGAATAAGATTCCGTTAATGTTTCAGCAGTGTCCTACGATACAGTTTTGCCGAGAAACGTGGGTAAGCTATTGAAGACAATTCCTTTTAAAGTCGCTGGTAGTCAAACCGGAATTCATCTGAAGCGATGTTTGATGTTTGGGCGGCCAGCTTTCCTCATATTACTTTGTAGAGTTTCAGAGCCAAGGACTTTAGAAAAGCAAAATTTTACGATTCGATTAGTTCATTAGTCTTCCTCTTCGTCATTTTTTTACGGTTCTTGCAACGTCCGCGCGGATCACATTGTGTGGAACTTATTCTTAAATTTACAACATCGAGAATACAAGCATTATTTCTCGTGTGTGACCCACACCTATATTTTCAATGTCTATTTGATATACAATAAGACATTAATGTCGAACTATTTTTATTACTAGTACTGTTTACCGATTTAAATATTTCATTTTTTTTTTTTTTTTTTTTTTTTTTTGATATTTATTTAGAACGTGGTGAATATCTCTCCTCAGTCTCCACCCATTACTATATCTTTGTCCATGATCTGTCACCCGTTGAATGAAACTCTTTATGTATCTGGGTAGTTTCCATCTGCACGCCAGTGGGTATTAAATTCTCAAGGCCTACTTTTCTCATTGTGTGCCCCAACAAGTTCAATAAGCATAATTTTACTTGCAGTTCCTAATTCCCTTAAAACTTCCGCGTTGCTCACATTTCTATCAATATATTTCGTTTCGTATATTTTCTATCAGTGAAGTGGAGAAAGTTAATTTTAAATCTTTTCCGCGTCCTCGGTAACACGATAAACTACATTCGAAAGCAAGGCCATAAACAATTGGATTTAAGGAGCGTGAAACCACCTCTTAATTGCTGGTATTCCCAGGTTCACCCTGACCCCCGGTGTTAGCACATGTCAGGGTCCCAACTATGGGCAAATATTTAACCCACCACCGAAAAAAGTAGGTAAAAACATTATGAAAGTATAAAAATAGATTTTAATACTATTAATAATTTTGGAAATTTTTTTACCAGCGATAACTTTGAAAAAAAATATTAGTAAGTAATTTTTTTTTTTTGGGGGAAAAATATATATATATATATATATATATATATATATATATATATATTAGCAGTAATACATTTTGCGGGGAGAAAATATTACCAGCAAAAAAAAATCTTGTCTGTATTAAATAATCCATTGAGGTTGATATACCGTAAAATAAACCAAACCAATCAAATCTGTTTTCTTTGTACCCCCTTACTACTTCAAATAACGACCAGTATTCATGTTTATGATTGTTATTGTAATATGTTAAGTCGTCAAGCTCAAAACTTTACCAATGCAATAGGGGAATTTCTACGTATATTTTGATGCTGTAGATCTCGCCATAAGCTTAACCAATCATTAACTGAAAATTTAAGATTTATCCGAAATTTAAAATAACAAAACAGTGAAATTTTCACTGGTTAAAATATTGAAATTCGGTTAAATTGCTCGCCTGATCACGTAATTATTTTATTTACAAAACTAAGAAGTCTTTATCCAAGCTTAAACAATGTAGAATGTATCGTATTATGAAACTTACAGACTTTCCGCAATACAATGTAGTAACTTTGTTTTCTTTTGTTTTTGTTTGTTTTTTCTTTTGTCTTTTTTTTTTTTTTTTTTTTTTTAGCTGTATATGTCGTGCAATGAATCTGAATGAGCACGGAGATGGGCAATATGACGTGAAACAATACGAGATCCGTGCTTGGGGATAAAAATGCATTTTGGCGTATTAATCTGAATGAAAAAAAAAACTTACAAATGGTTGTCTGTAACTTTGCACACTGTATGCTCGCCTACCTCTCTCTCTCTCTCTGTATGCTCGCCTACCTCTGTGTGTGTGTGTGTATGCTCGCCTACCTCTGTGTGTGTGTGTGTATGCTCGCCTACCTCTGTGTGTGTGTGTGTATGCTCGCCTACCTGTGTGTGTGTGTGTGTGTATGCTCATACTCTCTGTGTGTGTGTGTGTATATACTACCTCTGTGTGTGTGTGTGTATGCTCGCCTACCTCTGTGTGTGTGTATGCTCGCCTACCTCTCTCTCTCTCTGTGTATGCTCGCCTACCTCTGTCTCTGTGTATGCTCGCCTACCTCTCTCTCTCTCTCTCTCTCTCTCTCTCTCTTATCTCCTGTGTATAAGCACACACCTTTTTGCCGTGAGGTGAATTTGTCATCTGTCGCTTGCTTTGACTATGCTGTTTTCAGCATTCTTCCAAATCTTGATAACGTTTGCGTGTTACTCATTTTACAAACAAACAAGTCGTTAATTTCACTAACACGCAAGTGGTTACGCGAAATGAAAGAAGAAACCTTGAGTGAGAAATAAGAGTAGGCGACCCAAGGTGACGATTTACGTTGCATTTATGGTTTTAGTTTTTTAAGGTCTTAGTTTTTTAAGGTCTTAGTTTTTTAAGGTCTTAGTTTGTTGGGAAGCAAAAAACTGGAAGATCTTTACATGCGCGAAAATGGAACTTAAGATTATAATCTAGCTGTTCCAACAGTAGAACGACGAGACCTATCTACCAATCTAGTAATACGTATAAATTCATGCAGAAGACTTAAGGTAGAGCTCATTGGAGCAGTTAGGTAAATTTAAAAAAAAAGACAGAATGAATCCGCATCATGGTGGCATGAAAGTGACTGAATTTGAGAGAGCCGGTTAGGAAATAACATTATGAATCCGTCTTTGAATTTTGTCGAGGATTTCGAGAGGCGTGCGCACACACTATATATATATATATATATATATATATATATATATATATATATATATATATTCCTCCTTTCTAATGTCATTTTTCGATCCTTAAGGACCTTGTTATTCAATTTTTTAAAACTCCAGCTATTCCTGTGCATATTCGAACGCTTTTTAAATAGCAAGTCTAATCTAATATAATCGAATAGGCGAATATATTTTCCTGTTTAGATGAAAATAATCTCTAAATGATTTAAAATTGTCAGCAAGCGCTAAGCTGCTTTGTCAGCCGTGTCTAGAATAGGCCAACTGCATAATCTCTAAAGTGAAATGCCCCCCCCATCCAAAAGAGGGGCAGCTAGCAAATAAATGCTTCCAACCACAAATATAAACTAGCAATATTTGCCAATTCATGAACCATCTAAAACTGGACCAAGGTTTAATAGTAGGAAACTGCATCTAGAATTGATAATTCATTCTACATGACACTATATCTTTAATAGTTAAATTAAGAGTTAAATTGGGAGAATTTTCAGTGCAACCTCCCCCAAAGTTACACTTCTAACAATTTAGAAAGTAATGCTAACCTTTCATTTTATTAGTGGTGTTTATTTTGTATCTAGGGGAATAAGAATGATGTTGTTCATTACGAACCAACAGAACATGTAAGGACCATCACTGCAGACGTGTAATAGCAGTTACTTGATCACGTAGACAAAGCACTACGTCAAGTCTCCTAAGGGAAGTGATATTATCCAGCATGAAAATGAAACACGATTTACATTATTTTGACTATTGTCCTCATCTTTGTCGCCATATTTATTACAACGTCATATTGATTACAACGTTTCGGCCGTTGTACAATCCGGCCTTCTTCAGGTGGTTGAAATGTTAAACTGAACCCTTTATTTCGCTCACTGGGATAGACTGTTCTAGTTCCACGTGCCATAGATGTCAGTTATCAGTTACACATGGCACAATGGATAAAGGCGTTGCTTAGATCCAGTGACAGGACCCAAAGTGTGTGAGTTCAATACCCGGTTAAGGCAGTGGAGAACTTGGGCGGGGGGATTAAAAGGAGGATAACTGACAACCATTAAATATGGCACGTGAAACTAGGACAGTCTGCCCCCAGTGAGCGAAAGAAATGGTTCAGTTCAACATTCCAACCACCTGAAAAAGACCGGAGCGTACAACGGCCGAAACGTTGTGATAAATATGGCGACAAAGATGAGGACAATAGAAGCAAACTAGTTAAAACTTAGTAATTTCAAGGCAATTTAATTTTGAAATACTCTTTAATCGGAAGTTAACAAAGAAATAGTACCCATAATGACGATTTGTCATGTCCTTCTCGTGATAAGGCACAACCCAATCACTGTTCCCGTCAGATCAGCGAAGTAACATCGAGCCTGGTCAGTACCTAGAAGGATGAACGCTTGCAATAACAAAGGCTGTAAGTGTGGATGTTCGGTGGCGTAATGGATGAGGTTTCGGAATCGTTAATCAGCTCAAATTCCAGTTGGGTTCGTTATATTCACTCGATGCAAACATCCTTCGGAAATGTGTTAATCCAGCTTCTCCTCCAAGCTATGGGTTAATTAGTAAAACTTGTATCATTAAATGATTATCTCCAATACAAATTCTCCTAATCTGAAAATGTTCTGGATTTAGATTGCCTGCAATGGGGGTGATAAACCATAAAGACTAATCGCTGTCATAATGCATCGTTAGGTTTCGTATCATCCATAATTGATTAATTTTCCTCTCGTGCTCCTCTAAGACATTTGCTTAGATCTGCAAACATTAAAGCAGAATTTCACATGGGACACTATAAATACGATTAGGTAGCATTTGTCATTCTAAACAAGTTTTATCAAAAAAAAGGATAGACATTTTATATCTATTGAATTTACCCATCGTCTTGTGACTGTGAATTACCTTTCACGAGCGCAGCTGCTACAGAGGCAAAAAATTACCCGCAATCAAATTTTCGACTCAAATGAACCATCTTTATGGATGTAAATAATTAAAGGAAAGAGTGTTTAAGCGGCACTTTTTTATTAGTGTCGTTTAATTTTTACAAAAATATATTGTGTACTAAATCAAAACGCAGAAAGTCATATCAGCAACGGCAACGTGCAGCATACAATGACGTTAATGGGAGAGCTATGGAAGAAATGGAATATGCTCACAATTTTATCCCTCCCCCAACAAATTATCAGCATTATTATACCCATGATATAATAACACCTTATTTCATAGACGGAAAGAAAATGAATGACAAACATGCTTTGTTCTCAGTTTTATATCCCTAAATTGTACCCGTATTTACATTTACCCCACGCAGAAAAACTATAACAAATGTAGGCAACAACAAGCAGCGTGAAAAGCAGGAAATAGTTTTACTTGTAATTTCGAACGGGATTTTGATCTGTCGGCGGATTTTGTTTTCCTGGAGAAACTATATTTACGATTTCAGATTCGGACTTTCCGCATTTAACTTCTGTCACAAGAGAGGACAGGTAACAGTGAGCCATGGGTTTTTCCTAACATGAGGACAACGAGTCAGAGATAGCTTCAATATTCTGAATTTTTTTTTTTTTTATTTTATTTTATTTTATTTCTCTTTTTGCAATTGGATTTATGGAGTATTTTAGTATTGTTAGTGAGTACTCTAATGTTATAGTTCTTGTAGTGTGTAACAGAACTTTGTTCAGATAAATGGCATGTAATTCTGTGTGAATGTGGTTTACTATACAAAGTTCTATCTATGATATTATTTCATAATTAGCTCCCTTTTCTGTTTTTATAATTATCTATCTTTGATATATCCTTATGCTTATACATAAATAGACTAGTGTTGTTTGGTTTCTATGGATAGTATTTCTAATTCATATACTTAAACAGTTCTGTTCACGCCGATACAAAATATATGCAGTTTAGAGAAAAATGAAACTATAACTGCATTGCTGCATCAACTGCATTTTGACCACCCATGCGTAGCCATGTTTTCAGCTTCCTCGCTCATTCCCTACTGACTTTACCCCTTCTTACGCCTTGTTTTTTTTTTCCTGCACAAAGAAATTAAATATTTCTGGTGGTAGGTAAAATCCTTGATTGGACAAAGAATGTTGCAATTTGGGACCGTAATCAGTCACTGATAAAGAAAGAACAAGTTGGTTAGAAGAAAAAGATAAAGCGTGCAACCTCTCGTTTCGATGTCTGCTCTTTGACGACAAGTATAAGAGCTGAATTGGCTTAAGTAACTATTCCGTGTCAGACTGTTCTAACGATCCGCTGACCTTCCATGCAATCAGCACTCCAAACAGCGACATTTTCCTGTTCTTAATGGCACTCTGCTTCCTACGTAATATCTCGAGCAACCACCAGCTGCCGTAAGTTGACTCTGATTTTCAGTTTATTCCTCTGAAGGTTTCGTCTACACTTCCCAGCCTCTACTGCTCACCTCGTTCGCCAACTCTCCAATCCACTAACTCCTAACGATGTTCGATTATGATTAGTAGTTAAGTTCGGGGAAACAATGAATGACAATGACTGGTACGGTAAGGACTGGTCAGTTGTGTGGGTAGCTCCGTGAAAGACGTAGTGTTCAACACCATCTTGGTGGAGTTGAAGTTTGAACGCTTTTCAAATGGAAGGAAAAGCATTAAGTAGCCGCTTCAATGTGGAGTAGTGATTAGTGGTATTGTCTCTTTCAGTATCTGTTTGCTTTGTTAAGACCTCTGCTCTTTGAAAGCCTTAAACTTGCGACGTTCTGTCGTATTAAGTTATGTTTAATAATTGTATGAATCTGTATCTAAATTGATCTTTTATGCCGGTTACATATACAGAACTGTGCTTAAATCTAGATAACGCCGCACCTTCGATCTTATATTATTATTTATGTAACACACATTTCAAGAGGATGTTTTAAGTATGTAAAGGGCAACTTATGAGGATATGGAAGATAGATAACGTTTGATAAAAGACTTGAAGTTCAGATTGCTACAATCTGGAAAGCATACGTTCAGAAGTATGTACTTCACATCAACAGTTTTGAGGAAGAAGCTGTTTGATTGGAGGTTCATCTGTTCTAATGTAATACGAAGACAATTTTTTTATTATCTGAACTTTGGAGATCAATAAATGTGAAGAAAACAGAAAATGAGTAGAAGAAATTTATTTGCTAAGAGATCGAGTAGAAGAACGTGCAATGGGTAGGTGACATTAAGAGATGTGTGTTTGTGATATTACACCTGATAATCCGATAAATTGTTTTCGGATATAGACACTTGGTTTCTGTAGCTAAACCAGGGGTCACCAAACTCTTTAAAACAGAATACCAGATAAGAGAATGACGAGCGCAGGCCGGATAAACATTTTTTTCAATAAAATACAGTGAATACACAACAAAATAAAGACGAGAAACATTTATTTACCAAAAAGTTATCAAAGAAGGCGTCATTAGCAATAAAATAGTTATATCCCACCCAGTGTGTACATATCCGAATCTCACAAACCAAGCAGCAAGAAGGTTAATGAGCTTTGTGAAACCGGTGTTTACCTTTTTAAGATAAAATCAAAACTTGCTTTGGAATTGCTGCAACCAACCAAGAGAATTACTTTTAAATGTTCATCAGTCAACCTCGTTACATGTGCTGACTTTACATACTTTAGGTTTTATGAGTTCAGGCAAAATATGACAAAATCAGTCCTTTTTATATACGGCATTCTTCAAAATAGTTTAAGCACAGGAATACAAGTTAGAACAAGATCCCAGGAGCAAGCTCGTAATCGTATTTTTTTTAAGAAACTTCACTATAGGTACTTGAACGAAGAGCTTTCGGATATCAAAAGTCGCTGAATTTTTTATTTCGCCGATTTTCCTAAAACTTATATTACTGTCAGATTCAAATATCAGATTAGCCAAATTTATGGATTTTTGCTTAAATTTTAAGTTTTTTTTTTTCTACATAGTAAGTTTAACTACATTCTATTCATAATTCCATATAAATATTTTAGCTCATTCGTGGCATGGTGCAGCGGCGGACCGGATGAAATGACATCGCGGACCGTAGGTTTGATGACCCCCTGTGCTAGACCATTGGTTTGGGGTTGGCGAATTCAGTCCGGAATTTCTTGAAACCCCTATCTCGTAATGTTTCATCATCACCGAGCAGTCCATGAATGTTCGTCAATTATGATGAATAGGTGATCTCTAAAGAATAATCCTTTATTTGAACGGCTATTCAGACTAGATTTCACCTTAGACCTCAAGTGGAACACATATATGCGGCTCATTGCTACAGATGCTGGTAGGTTCTTTGTGCCATTCGTGAAAATACCTGATTCTTCTTTACAAGAGCCAGATCAAACCATAAATGTATATTTTAAAAAAAACAAACAAGCAATGGTGTAAGGAGCTACTGGGAGTGAAATAGAATAAGGGACCGGAAACCCATTCCTAACAAGGGATAATTCTCTATAGCTATTCAAAATTCCGGGGAGGTGTGTGAATCGCACGACAGAACCAGTCTTCATTCACGCATTCCTCAATTTACAGCCATGAAAGTCCAGAATTGTTCACGCAGCTTACTGGGTGAAAAACTTTCTACATTACAAACCCTTCCCCACAGAAGAAATGTTGAAGAGATTCGCTACTCTATAGCTATTTCCATGGAAAATGTTCTGACTGGCTACATTCACTTTTTCCAACAGTTCAGACAATCACAGCTAAGACCTATCATGCCGTGAACACTGGAACAAATAATCCGTATTCACTTTGTCCTCCTTCGGTAAGAGGGAAGTTTTAGTTGGAATAATTTTGTGGAACAGAATCTCGAGTGCACGCTTTTCTGTCGCTTCAGTATTAACCCTTTTTCAAGTCTATGGTCAACCTTTATCTATCCTACATATCCTTATAATCTTCCTGCACTTATATCCTTCTCTTCTGTTCATACAATAACCTCCTTGCAGACGACTGAGTGAAAAACATATATAGTACAGATAATACATCCGTTGGTATGTAAACCTGGTGGATTCTAGTAATAGTGAATATGAAAACTGATCCAGAGAGAGAGAGCTCAATGTATTTATTATAACAGAGCATATATATATATATATATATATATATATATATATATATATATATATATATATTTTTTTTTTGTTTGTTTTTTTTTTTTTTTTTGTTTGCTTGTTTTTTTTTTTTTTGTTTTGTTTGTTTTTTTTTTTTTTTTTTGTTTTTTTTTTTTTTTTTTTTTTTTGTTTTTTTTTTTTTTATATATATATATATATATATATATATATATATATATATATATATATATATATATATAATATGCTATTGTGGGGCTTCGTTACAATAAATAATTGTAAAAAGTAATCGGTTGATCAGAGTATTCCCGAAATTCATAGTGACAAAATTCTGAGCCGTACGACGAAAGCGCTCATTATTGTTGATTTACGGATCACGGCCATATCACTTTTAAAAACTGGTTGAGCAACGTCGAACCTGGTCGGTACCTAGATTGGTGACCTCTTACAGATATCAGGTGTTGTAAGCTGGGATGTGCGGGTGGAGTAATAAACAAGGGCTCGTAACTGGAAATCGGATAGCCGAGTTCCAATTTCAGTTGGGTTCTTTATATTCACTTCCTTGGTAACTGTATGAATCCACCTCTTCTCCTCCAGCTATATGTTAATTAGTAAGACTTTTATCAGTAAATCTTTAAGTCCTCACCAAATTTCTTAAAATCGAAAAATATTTGTAGCATAAATAAACTGCAAAATATTAATAAACCGTAAAACAAACCAGACAATAAACTAATTACTGTTGCTTCCAGTGAAGAAGGGATTAGTAAACGTTGATAAGAGTTACTAAAATGTGGAGATCCACGATAACCCACAACCTGAAGAGACACTGTACAACATGATAAATAGGTCCTTAATTATCTCGTAAGTGCTTATTTTATTGTTTATAGCCATTATAATATTGAGCAACATTAATTATATAGATATATTCTAGGGGAGCTTAAAGCTTTTGTCGTTTTTATATTTTAAAGAACTGGCATAATTTAGGATGCGTCATCTCAGCGAAATATCTTATCAGCCTCTTCAAGGCTATCACTACTTTCACCGCCATCGTTTTGAGTAACCATTAGATAAAATTAGTGTAATATGATCCAGGCCATTTCTCACGTGTATCAATTTAACCACCCTCATTTTGTTTTATATTATCTTTCTATAGTGTCAAGATAAGATTCCAAGTGAAGCGACTCTTTGACGTTAAAAATTAAATGAAATGTTTGTAATCTACCCACCCTCATCAGAGAATTCTAAAATGTCAGCAAAAATGTGAAATCCTATCGATATTAGTTCAATGATTTTAAGGAGTTGATTTTTTTTTTTTTTTTTTTAAGATTGTAGTAATAAAATCTACCGTATTTAATTCCGTCCGCTACAGATATTTGACTGAAACCAAGTTTGACACAAGTCCATGTTCATATGACGGTCTATATTGACGACAAAATTCAATAGAAATAGCTTGGACTATCTGCATTGAAGCTTCTTCTTAGTTATATACTTAAGAGATATGCAGTCATAAAATAGTATCGGCTTTCATTAAACTTTTAGTCGTACAACTTAAAACCGTCTTGTGTATAACAGCAAGAGTTCTGATCGGGAGGTTTTGAGGAGCATGGAACCACCTCATCATTGCTGATGTTTCCAGGTCCACCGTGACACGGGGTGGTAGCTCCTCTTAGGGTCCAAGCTATGGGAAAATAGTGAACACCTAATTGGGTCAAAACATGAAAATATCAAAATACATTAGGAAAAAATATCAGCAATACATTGAAAAAATACCAAAGCTCCCAAGAAAATAAAATTTCTCCATCAAATGACTTATAAGGATTTGATATGCCGTTATCAAAAGGAAATCAGAAAATATAACTCCGGGTATAAAAAAAAAAAAAACAGGAGATATTATCTATATTGTTTTAAATGCCTAAAAATGTTCGCTATCATTCAAATGTAGCGTCAAGCGTCGTGAAAGCGAGTTTGTGGTGAGACCAACATAAATATTATTTAATCTGTTGGAGATACAATCTCCCAAAGGGCACTGTTGTTTTTTTGCAAATGGGTAACGAGGTGGATGGGGGAGATAATCATTGCGAATAATTGAGTTGGATATACTAGATTTAGGGTAGTATATGATTAACTTATTTTTTTTTTTTTTTGCTAGGATCTGTTGTAGATATATTAGTTTTTATTATTTTTCTTTTTTTAAGTATATTTTCATCGTTTTATGCATTTGATTACGACATAGGAGATTAATGTTTGAGATTAGTTGAAGCAAATATATAAATCTAATATATCGTGTAGAAACTAATTCATCCACAAAGCAGATATTTTACAGTGAACTAAATATAAAACCCTTAATAGCTTCCAAAACAATACTGCAAAAAAGGAGGTTTTTAAGAAGTCTCAGTATTAAGCAAATAGAACATAATACTGCTTCAAATAATCTCAAATATGGTGATTTTCATTCGTCTTTTAATGATAATATTATTAAGCTTATCAGACGATATGAAAAGAATTTACATAAAATAGACAAAACTTGTGTATATTATTTAATGAAACATGCATCAGTGAAAAAATTCTGCCTAAATACACACACATATATATATATATATATATATATATATATATATATATATATATATATATATATATTAATTACTTTTACGCGAAGTATTGTTTATCTAATATGAACCCGTCATCCATATCTTGGAATTTGTAACCGGCGCCTGTTGTCGGTAAGTAAACTAAGAATCTTTCTGTTTTTCAGTGTAAGTAGGCTATCTCAAATTTTCAATTAAGCATGAGCAAGCTTTCATTACATTTCCATTTGGCCTTGAACCAGTCTCCTCTCACTATGCGTGCATGCCCATTGAATATCAGATTATAGTTAGGCACGTTTACGTCTGGTCAAAATTCCCAGTCTTCTCGTATTTCCAACCTAGACTGGTTATGTCAGAAGATCGATTTACAGTTGAAAGAAGGTTTATTTACATGAAGCGTATGAAAGTTCTGTTACTCGTAGGTGTCGAGGAACTGGGGCACAATTGAGACATTTGTGGATAAAACACCAAATTTACTACTTAAAATGAATTTACATATCAATAATTCAAACGAATTTTCTCTTTATTTCAGGGGTCTTATTTTCATAGTTATCTTTTATTTCTTTACTGTTAATTTTTTTTAGTATAGGGACGCAGCTTCACAACGCAGTTTTTGCGGAACCCCATTTGCCAACCAGAAAGTAGAATTTCAACACCGGGTAAGTCTCATGATATAAGAACGTTCATGCTTTAATTAAGGTTCCCTCGAAAATAGTCAAAAAAATTCATTAAATATTTTTTCTTACAAATTAAGAAATTTCGTACCTTAATTGTTTTGTCATTTTTTTTTCCGGATCATACTGTGTTGTCTCATAGTTTTATTTTCTGTAAGTGAACTTAATAGATATATCAGCAAGATCACCAGATTTTCAGTTGAGCTGACAAAAAACTGTCAAATGATTTTTCTGGAGAAAAAAAGAATGCAGTTTACTTGTGTAGTTTTTAGGTAGATGACGAAGATGAGCTCGATTTTCCCCAAATAACTCCTGTCTTTTGTAATTTTCAAAATTTAGACTTGAATATATATATATATATATATATATATATATATATATATATGTGTGTGTGTGTGTTCATATAAAAGTTTTATTTCATTTTTTAAATCACTTATTTATTAAATATATTTTACTAAAAGAAATTTTACTTTTATAGTACTTTTTCCATGTTTAACACTTGGCCTGCCTCTATGAAGAGTCCAGCAAAAAAAACTCCATTTCCCTTTCACCATATTTCTTTCTGACTACTATTGCATTTTCCGAAGATGTGAGTGCAAAAATACGCCTTTAGTGACATTGCATACTAAAATTTTGTACGCTTCAATCATATTTTGAACTAGTACTTCGTAATTTGCGTTGTCTGCATTTCAAGGAGAGCATTACACACGCCTTTTCCAGACCTCCAATTCAAATTTGTTTAATGCTGCTTCAAATTGTCTCGTGTGAGCTGTAGAATTTGAAGCACGACAAAGATTTTTTTTTTAGTCTATCATCACTAAGCCTTCGAAATTTCGTTTAAAATATAAAAACGACGGATTATCATGTTTCAAGGCTTTCACAAATTGTTTAAACCGTAATTTTATATGAAATGGTGGCAAAATTGTTTTCTTTGTGCACTTACGGTTCACGTATAACGTTATGTGAACCAATTTTTTTTTTTTTTTTTTTTTTTTCTTTAAATGGTCATTTTGTGCGTGTAGTTTACCTTGAGCTCGGCTATCATAATGACACAAAAAACGCATAATTTTTTTATAGCCTGCCTGAATTCTATTCCGAACAGCGACTAGAAGTTCTGCACAGATTAACCACTTAGGCTCATTACATTTAATTTTGATTAAAATAAAAATTTTCGCGAGTCTTTTAAAACTGAGCTAAAGGAATCGATGGTAGTGTATTTTTGATACGCAAAAACACGATTTCGGTTCTATAGAGGTGTCAACGAAGATCCTCTACTGAGTAAGTTCATACTGTAAGTTTTGTTCTTCAAAAGATGAAAGTATATCATTGTAGTTGGGAAATTATAAAAAAAAAAATTGAAGTTTTTTCGTAAAAAAGTCATTTTTATAATCTACACCCAAAATGTCCCAAGAAAACTACATTCTCATTAGTCGACAAAAAGTTACATTTGGAGGAAAGTGTAGTTGCTAACATTCTTCACCAGTTATTTATTCTTGCTTCTACATAAAAAGGTGCATATGTGCATTTTTAAACTTTGGTTCAAGCGATATGAACACAGTAAATGGCGTAGTACAAGTTGGGTTTTTTAAGCTTAAAAAAATGTTTCCAAAACTAGGGACCAGCTTATATGGCGGGTATAAAATGTAAATCTTTACCGCTGACTTCTAAACAAGTAGGACGGCACTCCTACCAATTACTGCACAATAACTACCATACCTCCAGCAGGCTGTCACAAATGCAGGGTGTCCCCCACCAAAAAATATTGACATTTAAAATATGAATATCTGAGTAACTACATGTTTCAGGCAAAAGAAATTAAATACGCTTCATGTTAAACAAGAAAATATTTCTTTATTTAAATTCGAACGAGATATTAAAAGGGATATAGATTGTATAACCAATTTCACAAAGTTTCGCAAATGCACAATATTTGCACCAACTGTGACACAAGTCGGTAGTCCAGCTACTGCCAAACGCGTTGTAGCATGTTTTACGTAACATTCGCCAGCGCCACAGTGATTCTCTTAAGTTCCTCTAGGTTCGTAGGAAGACATGGGGGATGTGGATATCTTTTTACATAGCCCCATAAAAAAATCACAAGATGTCAAGTCAAATAAACAGAGTAGATATTTTCAACAGCTCATTATTATTATTATTATCGCTGGCACGTACGATCCATTATACTGTTACATTGTCATTGATATAAATCTGCACAGTCAAGAAAGTTTTTACATCTTAAAATCTAAGATCATTTGAGAAAGAATAGGTTGTTATTACACTAGAAAATGTCATTTTTTGAGGGGACACTGTATATCTCACTGAGACTTGTCTGAAAATATTAATACATAAGTTAATATAAACAAAATAAAATAGTGACACAAATTCGGGATTCTCTTAACGTTACACCACACATCGCGTCCAACAGCTGATACTGTGTAACCGGGTGTTTAGGACTCGACCTATATGTTACCTATAAGATAAACTCGGACATTTGAGCTAAAACTCTTCAGGTAGACATACGTCACAATTTACTGTATATTGACTATAAGCTATATAACTGTCGTACAGTTTTAAATGAGGCACGGTGGGGTGATAGATAACGACTTGGATTGAGGAATCGGAAAGCTAAGTTCGAATTCCAGTCGAATCCATTGCATTCACTCACGTGCTAATAGCCTTGGGAAATGTATGAACCCTCCTCTTCTCCCACAAGCTATGGGTTAATAGGACACACAGTTCTATAGCCTTGGATGGCAACTGGTCTACCGCAGAAAGAAATGGGAACCTACTGCGGGAAAAATCTGCCTCGTCAGTCATATATCGATAGATGCGTGATCGGCTAAACATATATCACGCACAGAACCTGACTGACATTTTGAAACAATTATTGACTTTTTCCTCATTCAGTTATTTTCAATGCTAAAACAGGAGCCAATATTCTTGGTAATTATCTTGTGATATTAAGTGTATGCAAAAGCTTCCATCATTCTTGTTTTCAAAGCCGTTTTTTTTATATTGTCTGTTAAATCCAGTTAACGAATGAGCAAAGAACTTTTGCATACGCTCGATATGTTGGTGTTTCCGTGTTATCCCATTTAAATTCGAGGGGCTGTTTCAATTTGAGATGCCGCTCTATTCGTATTTCAATAATAATTTTAATATTAAGCAGGTTTGCTTGACTGCGTCCGGGGATTTTGCCTGGCCACGAGCAGAGAATTAATGGCTGCCGTTGAGGCCATTTGATTTGGCATGAATAAATATCACGAAATTTGAAATCGAATGAATAGAATGTTAATTGAAGATATCTTGCAGGTTACAAGTCTACAAGATTAACGTACACTTCCTAAGAAAATTGATATGAGATTTAATTTATAAACAATTCATCCTTTGACATTTTTATTGAATGATTCAAATAGATATTTCGATAATAACCTTTTTACAACGGTTAATGCACTGTAGAGGAAGATAAATGTTTTTCAATTACTGAGAATAGATTAAAAAGTTATTATTGAAAATTCTATCGTAAACTTTATCTGACACAAGATCACGAAAGTGTGGCATTTGATTAGTACATAACATTGCACCTCAGCAAATGGTTAATGACTGAAGCTTTATAAACATAGATTGAAATAAGTGGACATCACGCAATGCAATTCAATCATTGAGATATATTCTAACCTATCTAAATAAACAGCAAAATCTGTCTGTCTATTCGTGTGTGTGGAATTCCTAACTTGAACTACACTTGCTGTACATAGATATATTATATCTTTGGAATCCGGATCATCTCGTTTCCACGTGCAGCATTGGGATTTTCTGGAACAGTTAAAAATTCAAATTTTAAAATAACTGAAAAAAACTAATAATTTTAAAGTTATTAATTTATATTAAATTTAAAGTAACACAAAAACTTTGGATTAATTTATTTTTTTTTTTAAAATGTCTCAAACTTTGAATTGAGGAAATCTATTTTATTTCTTCAAAATTCCAATAAATCAGAGTTAAAATGAGGTTTCCTGACGTGAGGTTTTGAAGTTCCACGGTTTTTGTGATTTGAAGAACTCCATTTTTGACCTAGATCAGTCTTTTGGCCGGAATTGGACTCATAGCCCGAATCAATGTGACGTCCTTAAGTTACATAGTGAATTAAAGTTATTTCTTCAAAATTAACATTGCTGTTTTCTAATGTGAACCCGAGGTTACTTGACTTTTGGCCGGGAGGCCCAATTAACCATCCGCAGGAGCTAGCTTAAACGTCAGTATGGAGCGTGTTTTTAAGCTAATTATATATATATATATATCTAATTGCAGATTGATGGATTTAAGGTTGTAAGTGTCTTTAAGTCCATTAACAGTAAAACTAGGGTAAAACATAAAAGAAAAACCAGAACTGAAATCTTGCAACTGGTAACATTTTCAATGTTCTGCTCACTGAGCATGTCCTCAAATAATTTAAAGATGGCCACATGGTAAACATAAAGTGAATTAAAATAATTCTTATTTAAAAAAAAATAACTCGCACTTCATGGGAAATCTTTCTTTTTTTTATATCACATAGGTTGAATAGTATTCAGTGTAGGATTATCAATAAAGTACTTATAGAATTTTGATTTTTAATCTATATATCCAATGTTGCCCCCACCACTACCGTTCATTTGCATAGAACTTCGACATCAAGGCTATGAAATGTCATTGTACTTTTATACGGTTTAATATCCTTTTTAATATCTTGATCGTTCCAGATATACTTAATCATAGGCCTGTGCACTTACTTTCTGTGAATTGTCATTCCTCCTTTCGCACGATAGTGTAAGGTTTTTCTCCCGTTGTCTTCTCCAGGGCGATATTAAGTGTTTCTTCTGGCAGATCTCTCTACCAAGGCTAATGTGCCTAGTCTACATTGCTGTTTATCCTTTAGTTGGGATTTTAAGCGTTATTTTTTGTGAATACTCTTATTTCAGTAGACCATCCGTATATTTTCGTCTACCAGCCTGAATATTCGAGAAATCTTAGAAAAAATCTGGGCTCTCGACACGATTCAAATATGCTCGTGTTACCGTCATTTTCTCGAATAAAATTTCTCTAATATTAAGGCAGGTAGATGATAATAAATAAATATACATTTTAATAAATAGAGCATCTACTCAAATACGAGTATTCACTAAAAATATCATTTAAGTAATAAAAATGCCATTGTGTCCTTCTTGCGAGCAGTCGTGCTTAGTGTGTCTGACATGATTGTTGCCTCGCAAGGTTAAGATCTATTGGGGTTGGATATTCTGTAGGGATTGCTCAATGATTCTCTCCAGTCTTCAATCTTAGACCAAGGCAACATAGAAATATGCTGCCGTTGGTCTGCCTTTAAGGTATGATAATAGGATAGCGTACAGAAAAAATTCTCTCGAGGTTCTTAGGAAATTGAACGTACAGTTGATCTCTGAATAATTTAGTTTCCAACATCGCAAAATGCAACAAAATCAAAACTATAACATTAGTACTCTAGTTGTTTTCTTAACTAAACTTAATGAGTAGATAGATTCGCCTGTCATCCGAATCTTACACCTCTTCCCCCCCCCACCGGGTCTTTTGAACAAGAGATGTATCCCTTATTTCCGGCTTAGAATTGAGTTTCCGTTTCCTTCTAAAGTCGACTTCTGACGTTTCCGACTTTTTCTTACCCTTTCTTACTACACCACACAATAACCCTCTAACTTGAGTGACTCTTGGGACCTATATTTGGTAAAAATTAAAGAAAAAACACAATCATCATATCTATATTCGTATGTGGATGTTATGGTGATTTTCAAAGTGTATCTTAGATGTGGCATAATGCCGAAAGTATGGGGCACCCAGTAAGGATCGAACTCGCTACTCAGTCGTAATCGTTTTAACAAGACAAGCTTGCTAACCATTACATCGCCTCGAGGTGCCTCGTATGTGGATGTTATGTTTGGCGTCTAAATCACTCAAATATCTAAACTCAGTATTTTCTCAGATCAACGATTAAAAATGGGGCCGGGCGAATGTACACTGAGGGTCTTGAAGATAACTTTGTCGGATCTCGTAGATTAGCGCTAAGGGATCACGAATTCTACTAAGAAACCGCATCGGTTGAAGACTTCCAACAGCAGCAATAGTTAAAATGGTTAGCACACCCTACTAGAAAGTAAAAACGTAATCAGCGTATCAGACAAAAGATTAGGAAGAAATTTCTCATCAATACTGGAACGAGCGTTTATAAAAACACAGTATTAAATATATCAAAATAATTGTTGGACTTGTGTGACGTCATTTATTTACGTTTAGATACGCTTCGAGCAGATGTGAACTTTCGAGAGAAATTAACGAAAATTGAAGTTTAAAAGCAATAAAATCGACCTTACTGACAAGCTGCTCTTCTGTAGCTAAACTGGTATAGCACATCAGGCTATATGACGGTTCCGTATAGGATAGAGGTTCTATCTCCTGTCTGATAACATATTTTCTTCGAAAATTCCTCGGACGTTCAGGCCGCTAAATGATGTTAATACTGTTTATTATAAACAGCATTTACTTAAATATCTATCTATATAAATAATCTATAACAATAAAATATATTGAAATCTATTTCTCTATAAAACAGTTTTAAGAAAGATTTTATACATTTCAACCGAGAGTAACGTTAAAGGCTAGGACAATGATGCTGAATGATTCCTTATTAAGTGAAGGCTAATCTTATTACCGTTAGTAGGAAATGGACTGAAGCCGCTTTCACAGATTCCATATTTTCGTGTTTTTCTTTCTCTGTAAACTAAAAATATTCAGACAGAACTCAACACAAAAGATGACATAGAAGACTTGTTGTTTGTTTATTTTTCTTAAATGTGTGGATACTATTTTATATTGTATAGGTTTTTCTGTATGTGAACGCTTCCTATCTCTGATTAGATTACCGGGAAATATGCTACAGAAGAGTTGATCTAAGCGTTATATAAACACCTTCTTCAGTTGGATGGAGAGGGTACGCGTGTCTAGGCGAAGATTCCTTTTGATGCCTGGGCTCAAAGAGCAAAGCGAGACATGCTTGAAGTTAGAAGCCATAAAACCGCATCGGATGCCACCTGCTTAAATCTGAATGACGATTTAGTTGCTGATAAACTGTTAGATACATTATGCTTACTTATTGGACGGAGTCAATTTTAGCCCAATCCCGTATCTAGGAAACTGTGTCGATCGAAATTACGATGCAGACAAAAGAACAGTTTTACCCCTCGGGGCAGGAAGATAATCATGAAGTATCCTCAAGGACACATGGCACAGTGGATAAAGGCGTTGGTTAGATCCAGTGACAGAGCCCAAAGAGTGTGAGTTCAATACCCGGTTAAGGCAGTGGAGAACTTGGAGAGGGGAATTAACAGGAGATAACTGATAACTGGCATCCATTAAACATAGTACGTGGAACTAGCACAGTCTACCCCAGTGAGCGAAATAAAGGGTTCAGTTCGACATTCCAACCACCTGAAGAAGGCCGGGGCGTACAATGGCCGAAACGTTGTAATATGGCGAAAAGATGGGGATAATAGTCTGAATAATGTAAATAATGAAGTATTCTTAATCTGGAATAGTAACAATTAATGGATATTTAACTCTCCCCACTTGCAATCTTCAACCATCACTGACAACTATATTTTGAGGGAGTTTTTGATATCTGGTACATACAGAGGGTGCGTGTGTAAAATATTTCAGCATTAATAAAATATATTTCAAATAGTTCTACATGCATAGCTTCAATATTTGGATATTTTCTGATTTTGAATAAATTTACATGTTGGATTGTTTTCCAGCAGAATTTTCACTTCATCTTAAACAAGTTCACGGGGTGGGGATTACAGAACGTGAAAGCAGACTCAGAATCCGGTGGATTGAGGAAAGGACCGAAGATGAACGGTATTCAAGCTGGAAGATGGCCATTGACGCTGCATTTAATTTTTTGAAGATTGTATTTATCAGGGAAGCAAGTAAACGGCAGGGAATTCTATAAGTGCGAGAAAATAAACTGGTAGAAAAGAAGTGACAGTTGCACTCAACTATTTCAACAGTAAAAAGGTTGAACTTAGGTACCAATCTAGCAGAACGATTAAATTTATGTATTCGGGCCACCAGTGCAAAAAAGCTTATCAAACCAGATGTCATGAAATATTTGTAGAAGAAAATTCTATAAATGTTTTAGGTTATATTATGAACTTTATAAAAGTGCTAATTAGCCAAATGTGTTTAT
>CAHIKZ030001318.1:840000-920000 GCA_903632075.3 Acanthosepion pharaonis
ATCTTAATCCAACAGGGCTGTATAACACCCAGTAAGAATCTTTCATTACAATAGTAATGGTTTCTTTTCTCAAGACAGGCGTGCTAACCCTTGCTTTGATTTAATGTGCTCATGTGATGACCCATTTCCTGCTCATTTTAATACTCACTCGACGGAGATGACAGTTTATGCGTCCTGTTCTGTACAGTTCGATAGGCTATAACTGATTAAATTTATAAAAAGCTGTTTCAGAACATATACTAACCCACCTAATGTTAGTTTGTTAATCATGGTGTTGTCGGAAACCTACCACCCCTCTTGAAGATGAACTTGTCTGCGAGGGAAGACGTTAAATAGTGGCATGTCAAAAGACACAGACAGAAGTTCTTAGCTGAGCTAGTTATTGACTACTCAGGCGATATCTGTACCTATTTACCAACCTATTAAAACCCTTTTCATTGTTACGTGTTATTTGGCGTTTGTCTCTACTAACCCCAAATCAACATCATAACACATGGTAAACTTGAAAATAGTCTTTCTACCAACTTTAAACCCATATAAGCCTCAAGGTGCTCTAAAGATAGAGGGTTACTAAATGAGGCGAATGATAAAAATGCGAGGAGGAAGGATGTAAAGATTATGAGAATAAGGTGGATAGATAACTATTGGTCTTTTATTTGAAGAGATTAATATTTTAGTGTTCGTGTATGCGTCTACGCTGGGTTCCGGTCCATAAAGTAGCAGTTCTTGGAAAAAGGAAGTCAGGGTGGAACTTCCTCTTTACAATTGGAATATAGGGGAAGTGCGTTTCTCCTCTGTGGACACAGCATGGCGAGTCCTAGCTGTAAAGGTCTGCACTGATGGAACTAGTAGAGTTTATTTGAACAGTTGCAATTGTAATAGGGAGAGTAAAGTTTCGCTTGCGACGTTGTATCGCAGGAAAAAAGGCCGCTGGATATAAAATAAGCCATCCGCTACAAGACCGAGTCAACGATTTTGAACTCTATAAAAGCTATGAAATGAAGACTGGGTAGAACCAATCCAGATATTTTGTTCTAATCTGGCTCTCCAACAGGAGTCCGGTACTTACTGGAGTACCAAAATAAACCGACCATTTTCTCGTAAACTAATAAGCTTTAATTACTTCTAGTCCCACAGAGTTAGTTAAGTGGTTCCAGGCGAAATATTGATTTCTTCGAACGTCGGTGTCATCAATGTACTGTAGAGGCACAGTGGAATAATGTTTAGCTCGGAGTTGAGGAATCTGAGAGCAGAGTTCGGATATCAATCGAGTTAATTGCATTCATTTGAGTATGGTTTCATACCGTGGGAAATGTTGGATACTTCGACGTGGTGTAATGGTTGACAAGCTTTTCTCGCAAGGTCATTTACGACTGAATATGGAGTTTGATCCTCACACGGTGCCCCCATACTTTCGACATGGTGCTACATCTAATCTACGCTTAGAAAATCACCATACCTTGGGAAAGGTATATATCCATCTCTTATCCCAAAAATAACAGGACAGATTGGGTCCTATAGCCTTGGGTGGCAACCAGTCTAGGAGAAGAATCTCTGAATTCAAACCAATCATAAGAGGATTGGGCGCCGCCAGGTTAACTTGTTCAGGAAACGCTTGGATCGCGCTATCCTAAAGTGTATATACATACGGCTGCAGACTTGCTGTAAATCCAAATTCCCACTGTAACTTCTATGGATTTGCACGTCCATACGAATACTTCTGCTACGTTTGGTCAGCTTTTGCTCGGTATGCGGCAAGTTAGATCCCGGGTGAATGCTGCAAAAGTACAAATATAAATTACCCCTAAATTACTATAGACTGTATAGACTATAAACTTAGTATGTATTAACTGTGTGTATATTTCTTAGATTCCCTCAAATGTGAAGTCTAACTAATACGGCAGTAGATGTTTAAGATTAAATTGGGTAACTACAATGTTACAGAAAAACGATACCTTCATGCAACCCCCCCCCAACCCCGGAAACCGATATAAAAAAAAATTTTGGATATAACACTAAGTTTTGAAAGATAATACGAGGAAAACCTTTTAACAATCGCATTTAAATGTGCTGGATTCAATATTTTATAACTCCACACTGTTTAAACAAGAGAAAATATTTAGACACAAAATGAGCTATAAGCTCTTTCTGATAATAATCTACAGCTAATTTCAAATGCACTTATTTGATCATATATCGCTAAGAAAATATAAAACGATAAAATTCAAATAAATTAACAAACATTACTAATAAAAATGTTTTTCTTTTGAATTAATATTTTAAATGTATCTGCAGTTAATGTCGTAATCTTTTTTTATATCGTGAAAAAAATGGCTTTTCTGGAGCGTCTTGAAACATGACCTCTTTCAGTATCTTTTCCGTTTCACACTTAAATAACGCATGCGTAATTGTAGTAGTCGTAGTACGATTCTACTTTTTTAAAACCAACATTTTTCTAAAGTTAAAATGAGCTGCGTAATTAGATTATAAAACCTACATATACTCAAAACATAGCCTGTGACGATAATTCAGTGAGATGTAAGAATTTGGAAAATCTTAAGCGAACTAGTTAAATGATATTTATAAAATGGAAGAAAATTGTAACACAAATGCTGTCCCAAACACTAGCAAATTATAATCGGCAAACTGAAGCTGTAAAATGCTTTCTTTTCAAGCGAAAAGCTCAGTAATTGACTTAAGGCAAAACCTGTGTGTAATTGAACGAATCTGAAAGTACTTAACATAACGTTTATTACAATATACTGTTAGAATAGCTCTAATAGATATTTTTAATATTAGTGTCTGATTTCTAATGTAGAAATTATTCTAGGTATAAATGGGGCTAAGTTTTCGAGAATATCTACGATCTTGTTTTAAATCTGCAGGGAAATGTATCAGCCTCGGTACACATGGCGCACCATTAACGGCAAAAAGCTTTAAAAATTCCTTAACAACACTTAACTATGAATACAACCATAATGTACTGGCTGTATTCAGGAATTAATATCTGTTTAGCAATTCCTACACTGTTTATGCTAAGAAATGCACACCATTTTAAAACAGCACAACGCAGCTTCTTGAAAATGTGTACTATATTAACCAGATGCGCATACAAGATAAATATAATAAAAAAATAAAGATAAGTACGTTGTCATAATTGTGCGCATATATATATATATATATATATATATAGACACAATGTAACCCGGATATAAGAGACTTTCGCTGGTCCCAAATTAGAGCCTGTGTTAATGTATATATAAGAGAAAGCCGAATATAAGACTTCTTCTCCGGTCCCGACAACTCTCTTATATCCGGGTTACACTGTATATATAATTCGCCACATATATCTTCAATAACGATTTGTTCATTTTTAGTAATTCATTTTAAACTTTAAAAAATTATAATTTATAAAATGGAGTGGGCGACAAAAATAAATTTTAAATCTGATACGTTGCTCCAAGCAAGACGAGAAATAAGCAGACTCTGAAATCTACAGACAGTCAAGGATTACTCAGACCTTCCAAAGTTTACACAAAAAAATATTGTTTGCAGTAAACATAATTTTGGTTGTAAACGTGTGAAATTTATGACAATATTATATGGATATTATTACTTAGGGATGTTTTAAATTCTACACTGTTCAATTATTAACGTTAACAATGAATTCTTTTAAATTAAGAAATTGTACTTGGACGAAAATTACTTAATATAATAAATTACTTATAACTCATTCCTATTTAAAGTCAATTTTGACGGCATTGGTATACTATGATATAAATAATCACTTTAAACGTTATTTACAGTGGATGTCCGTGTTTGAGTAGATACTCCATTTATTTATTAAACTGTATATTTATTTTAGTCTGTCAGAAATCTTAAAGAAGAATATGCGCTCTCCGGCCGGATTTGAACCTGCGTTCCTGTAGAGAGAACCATCGTGCTTTAACTGACTCCGCCAAGAAACAGCTTCACCGAGGAAGATTTCTTGAATTTTCAGGCCGGTAGAAGAAAGTAAATAAATATACTATTTAATAAATAAACAGAGCGTCTAATGATCTGTCGGGTTAAGAAATAAAAATTCGGTTACTACTTAATAATTATATATTTCACATTTAAAACATAGTTACTAAAAGCCGTTTCAATAAATACTAAAACCATTCAGTCTAATTACCATTTGTAAAATTAAATATATATCTCTCTGAAAATAGTACCAAACCTCTGACATCCACTCACGAGAAAGATTCGCATTGCAATTTACTACGGCAAGATCTTAAATTAATTGATTTGTTGGCTCTATCTTGCCCCAACTGTCTTTCTTTCACGCCAATAGTTGCCGTCTCTACGTCCGACCTGATTGACGGTTCGTGCAGTCTGAGGAATTATTCGGGAATTGGACGAAAGATCGGTGAGGTAATCGTCATGGCAACGTTGGATGTGGCTAATAGATTATCTTCACCTGGCAGTTCCGTTTATTCTGCCGCGTTGTTCATTAAGGGATTAATCCGAGGCTTTTAAAGCAAACTCAATCCAAAGCAGAAAATCTTTCAGTTGTGGAAAACAATGGCGCGATTCATTGCCATCAGCAAATTGTTCAACAAACGAACAAAAACAAAACAATGTACTTTTCTTAAATTCTGTTCTAATATTACTTTTCATTATTTGAAAATTCCGACTGTTAATAATTTGTAACGGCCTATCTACCATTACATCCTTTGCTAATTTTCACATTGTAAGGTATTTCTCCCCCATTTATGTCCAGGACTCACTCTCTTCTCTCGTTCTGTTCTCGCTCGCCTCTGTCGTATCCGTTAGTCCCGGCTCTCGCCGCCGCCCCTCCTCTCGTAACCGTTAGTCCCGGCTTTTGCCGCCCCCCACTTACTGTTCGCTTTCTCTTAATCGCATCCCTGTATTTCTCTGATTAAGTTTGAATGAAAACAATGCTTTTTAGATTGTGTTCCTATATTGACCCTATAGTTGCATTCCCAAAATGCGATAATACCTTAATATCAGAAAAAAAATTCTCATGTGAGACTTATTTGAAAGTGTCGCGACAGACGCGAAGGATTCAATCAAGTTTGGATTGTCTTTCATTCTTCTAGTCAACAAATTCACTTAGGTGATTCTGAGGATGTTTCATTCAAACTTAATATTATCGACAATGCAGGAAAGATTATCTTCTATAAAGTCGATATTTTGATCAATCCTACAATACAAGAGGGACTAAAATGTTCTCAGCCATACCTGTTATGCAAAATCGTACCCCATGGGAAAACATTAGAAAGTTTTCTTCATCCATTGTTACATATGTAGAGGGTGCGATGAATAAATTGTCTAAATTACGGAAAAAATGAAAATAACACTAACATCTCATTTTAACAGATATATTTACCAAAATTATATACTGTACTGTGCAATCGACACAATCAAAAACAACGCGAAATGAAAAAAAAATTGAAATTACAATTTACCCATCGCACCGTGTGTGTGTGTATATATATATATATATATATATATATACATACACACACACACACACACACACACTGTAACCCGGATATGAGATTTTCTCTGGTCCCAAATTAGAGCCCATACTTACCTAAACAAAATAAACCAAACCGGATATAAGAGACTTCCTCTCCGGTCCCGACAACTCTCTTATATCCGGGTTACACTGTATATATGAGAAACTGGCACATAAAGTTTAATCTTCAAATGTGGAAACGAGGTCTTATGTATACCTGAAAAGATCAAGTCACCTTGTCTCGACGACACTTCAACCATTATACAAATCACGATCTTATACACGGGGGGGAGGAGTGCCCTCAATATGTAGCATGTTAGGTGCTAAATACTGTGAAGTACTTCATTGTGTATAGCTTTCTCTCTGTCGCGAGGTAATGATTATATAAGCATAAGACCCCTGTTCAAAAAGGGCGATGTCAATCTATTATCCCTCATAAAAATCTGTTGTTTAATGATCACACTAGATATTTTTTTTCGTTGTTAGTAATATACAGAGGGTCAATGGCTTACGACAATTCGGTTTTTACGGTGCGTCATCGTAGGATTTTCCGTATAAGTCGGAACGTACATGCTAGTTTCCGAGAATAGGCACTTACAATTGCTCACCTAATGCTAGCGCAATCGTAATCATTTACGACATAACACATTTCTATAACATATGTTAACATAATTAAGACTAAAAACACCTGGAGGGTATAAATATATGCCTCTCGCAGGATCAGTTACTACTGAGTAGTGAGTTTAAATCTTCACTGGGTGCCCTATACTTTCGGCCACATCTTAGCTACGCTTAGAAAATCACCTGATGTACGTGGCAAACCGCATAAATCGAAACACTAGTAAGAGATTGTTTCGTAACCGCGAATCGTCGAAGTTTTGGACTATCGCAACCCGGTCACTATGCTAAAAGGTACTTGAACTTTCTTATGCAGACAAGTGAATTCTATCAAGCTTTCTGGCGGCCTGAACATTGTTTTTGTGAAACTGACCTCTTCTATTCCTTGCTGTGTAGCTTTTTTGAGGTTTTACATCGAGTACTGTTTTTTTTTTTAACACCAACTTTTGATTTTATACGCACTAATATCATAATTTTTTTTTTTTTTTTTTCAGATAGTGTATCTATGCATGAACAAAATGAATAAAACACGAGGAAAACTATTAGCCAATGCGTTTCTTCATCTGAGGAACTTTATCAAGGCAAATGTAGCATCTTGTTATATAATAATAGTTTAAGAGGACTGAATACAAAGTAAGGCAATATTCTTTATTTTAGGATATTGCATCTAAAAACATGTCAAAATCGCTACACAACTGCGTATCATTGCATCTCATCAGGAGATTGTAAATTACTGGCGAGTAAACGAATTAATATTTAAAAGCAAAACACAGCCTCTTTTTACGAAAAAAGAGGCTTTATTTTGAAATATATCAATTTTCGATTAATTTAGATGAAAATATTTCGTTACAGCAAGTATTTGTATCATAAATTTCGATGTTTGTAAAAAGGTGAATACTGGAATTAATATCGAAATGTTTACATGTGGACATTATGTATTATTCTATATGAAGTCCTACTGCTGTTTCTGGTTCTACTCTGATGCGGGGAAGAAGCACCTATTAGGATCCCACCTATGCGCAAATAATGCCCCCCCAGCCAAATAAAAACAAAATACTATCAATGTATAAATATACATTTTATATATAAAAAAAATACCAGTAGTATATTTTTTATATTAAAGTATACCAACAATAACTTTTAAAGCAAAATGACCAGCAATCCCTTATATCTGTAGTTGAAGGCAAACAATTGTTAAAGATATTAAAGCCCTAAAACTATTTAGATTTCGTCATTAAATAACCTCGAGAGACTGATATGCCGCTAAACAACTATTTCGTGACATAATCCATAAAAATATGACACTTTAATTTAAACTGTATTCCAAAATATAATTTCGGCAAAACTACAACATAAAACGTACCTATCACAAATATATATGCGCACAAAAGCTGAGTATCCTTTACCCTGTATTCAATTGTAAAAGCTGAATATGTATCGTATTTTTATTACATCAAAGCTACCAAGAAACTTAAATTTCAGTATTAAATAAGGAATTGATATGCCGTTAAACAAATCAATAACCCAATTGTAATGGAAGCGACATTTGTATAAAGATAAATTAGAAATAACATGGAAATAATGATTGACGGAATTTACTATTTGAAGTCTCCGGGGAAAGTCAATTTTCGTGAGAAGTCACTTCAAGAAGGATGTGGCGATTTCCATGTCCGCTCGGTGGCGGTGACCGGCAAACTGTAATCGTTTTTTTTTTTTTTTTTTTGTTTTGTTTTTCTTTAATTCATTTTACGATATCAGGGATGGAGACGTTGATGATGCTAATGGCGTTTGAGTAAATATTACGAAGCTTGACTAAGTTCCTGAGCGAAAATTATAATCTGCAGTGGAGAAAATAAAACTACAGTTGCCTTAAATTCGCATCTAAGACGCATGGCATTTTTTATTTTTTATTTATTTAATTATTTTTTTTTTTGAGCTATTGTTATAAAATGAATCTTGCATGTTGTCACATGCAAGATACACCATGATTTTCAAAAAACATTTCAGGCAAGCATGTATTATTTAGAATTGTTTTTACATATATTTTTTGAAATGGGCATTATGCTTGGCTTTCTTTTTTTTTTTCCTCTGCTATCCATGCTTTGGGCGTATTTCCAGGTGAAATGCTTAAATGGATTTTTTTTTTTTTTATTTGCCATCAATCTGTGTCTGCGTTGAAAAGTGTGAGAAACACCAAATAACGCGTTTCCTGCAGAAACACATTCTCGTATTCCACTCGAGAAACTTATGGCAAAAACTAACCCACAAATACCGTTGCACGTCAAATTTGTAATACAGAATAACTGTTATATATGTAAAGATTTTCTTCATATTATATTGTAAAGACATGAAATAAAGCTTTTGTATTATGTAACCTTTAATGATGACTCTCCAATTTTTGGGACAGTTGGCAAATGTTTTCTTGGGACTAATCTATAATTAATAAGATTTATTTTGCTTTTCAAACCTATAATCAATACTGCATATTTATTTTTAAAATGAATACCGGATTTTATGGTGGACATGAAAATGTTAACCCGTGAAAATGTCTTTATTATACAAAGCTTTATAGTTTCAAGCAAATTTGGTAGTCTTTGATGTGTCTATTTCACACACTATAATAGAATGGGACTTCACACTAAGAATTAAGGCAGCGATACACATATAGATACAGCTCGGATGGAGAAAATAAGTGTTGCTACACGGATTAAATTAAAGCAATATTGTTTAATTCAGATTTGAAGTATTCTCCCTCCATTTATATTCGCGACATGAAAACTTCTTCATAATAATTTTAACACTTCTCCTTTTTAATTAACTAGAATTTTTACAACAGGCTGACACGTTTTGAAATCCTCACAGTATTTAATATTGTTGAAGTTATAGCTAACATTTTTTAAAGAGTTTTTAAAAACTCTACGTTTCGTCCAACTTCGCAAACCAATGAATTTTGACTAAGCTGATCTGTTAGGAAAACATGCTTTGAAAAACAAACAAAAAAACGATTTCACGCCTTTTAATCATTTTTCATTTAATTTAATTGTATAGTACTTCATGTGGAAACAATATTTTAAGAAATTTTCTTAATAAAAACGAATAAATTCTTACTTTCCCGCATGCAACATACATGCGTAAATATTTCTTTTTGGGGCCAAAATCCAATTTTTTGAAGCGTTTGGCCTTGTGACTTGTTTATCATTCTCGCAAATGAAGAGCGACTTGAAAAGGAATCTAGACTCTCGTGTGTGGGTGTGTGTGTGTGTGTATATATATATATATATATATATAAGTAAGAAAACAATATTGAATTTTTATTAATTATTTATTTTTAATCATTAAATTGTTTTTAAGATAGAATTATTTCATGTTAAATCATAAAACTTAATTTCCCTCCCAACAAAAAAAGAAAATTTATTGCACTAAGCGATGCACCCTATTAAACCAAATCATACGTTTTAACTATTTGCACTTCTTCCCAAAATTTCGGTTCCATTGATCAATATATTACTATTTTAGAGGGTGTGACGAACGGACTAACGGATGTCACAGAATTCTACATATAGATTATGTAACATGTGTCTATGTATTGCGTCAGTTATGTGCCATGCGTGTTACACGTTTAGATCACATGACTGACGAAGCAGATTTTTTGCAGTAGGTTGCCATTTCTTTCTGTCTTAGGCCACTTGCTATCCAAGGCTATAGAACCCGGTTTGTCCTGCTATTTACCCATAGTTGGGGGAGAAGAGGATTCATACTTTTCCCAAGGGCATTAGCACGTAAGCGAATGTAATACCTTCGACTGGAAGTCGAACTCTGCTCCAGTCTGTTGATTACCATACGTTAAATTTGAGTCGGTTTCCCATATTTTACCTGTTGACGAGAAAATATTAGCCCATGTGAACTAGCAATTTCACTTCTTAGCAAAGATTTGCAGCTATCTGAATCCTTATTTTCCGCAACATTGCCCTATGGAATATATATATATATATATATATATATTTTTTTTTTTTTTTTTTTTTTAGACGAACGTACCAAGAGAAATTTATGGATTTTCTTTGGTTACATGACCTTCTTGTCATTGTCTGTTTTTGATTCAAAATACTAGACAGTGGCACGGAAGAATGTTACGGGGCTTTTCATTATATTTAATTTCAGTCTGAAAATCTGGGAGAAGTTCTCATTATTTTCACTTGGACTACCCGCCTCATCGAACTTAAAATAAATAGACAAAACTTGTCTTTATTATTTAATAAAACATATATATATATATATATATATATATATATAAAAATAAAATGGTGTGGCGGAACTTGAGAACTTAATACGGTGGTCACATCTGTTCGAAATCAAGATAGAATCAGCAGATTATATTCCTGACACATCGATTTATTTTCGACTGACCACAGAATATGCGATCGAGAGATTAAATCAAACTTTTTCGGCACTAAATGTAGCTGCAATCTTCTCGTATAAAATTTAAGGAATCTAAATATAGCAAATGTCAAATTCTCAGGTTAGCTTCTGATCGAAGACACATTTATATTGTCGGTAAAAACTTGTTCTTCTTTGACTCAACCAAGATATTTTTTTCCTAGTATTTTCTCAGGAAAAATTTGAAGGCGTGACGTTTAAATGTATAATTATTAGAAGCTTGTGTATTGAAATGGCATTGAAGACCAAGTGATTACACGAAACATGCAACTTTTATATTTAACAATTTTATTCAACTGTTGATTTCGTCAGTTATTCTCGAACTGTGTGAGTGACCGGGGAGTTTTCGGTTGAAACGTAGACCATACATTTTTATCTATGATGTATTGGACTCCATCTAGCTGCTCTTGGGGTTATTGTTTATATATCTACCTCTTTTCTTCAGCTCGTTCGCATGCTTGCAAAACCAGGTGCAGCTGAATTTCCGAGTTTCTGCTCTTGACAGTCAAGAAGACACGTCATCTCAACTCTATTGAGGGTCTAGTGTATGTTCTATACTGGCATGGCACTGCACACATCCAACAACAGAAATCATAAGGAACGTGCATTCAAAAAATACTTACTACCAATGCTACCATTACTTTCAGTGGACTGATTTAAAATCCAACAGCTCATCTATATCATATATATATATATATATATATATATATATAGTGTAACCCAGATATAAGAGTTGTAGCGACCGGAGAAGTCTTTTATATCCGGGTTTGGTCTATTTAGGTAAGTATGGGAACACTTTGGGACCAGAGAAAATCTCTCTTATATCCGGGTTACAATATATATATATATATATATATATATAATGTAATGTGTGTGTGATTCCTTAACAAGTAACGGAATTTTTTATTTAATCCCACAGTAATAAATGTTTGAAAAATCATGTTAAAGAGAAATATGCGCTCTCCCGCAGGATTCGAACCTGTCTCTCTGAAAAGTGAATGCGTATTTTACTTTCAGATTTTTTGAATACCCAAGTTGGTAGAGAGAAACAAATATTTACTGTTTAATAAATAAAAAAGCGTCTGCTCAAATACGAGTAACCACTATAAATAACGTGTAAAGTGATATAACGTTGTGTAGTGTTTTTTTTTTTTTTTACTGTAAGTAATTTGGGTGTTGAGCAATTTACTGAGTAGGTAGGGGTTTGCCTTATGGACTTTGTTTTTCTTTCCATATTCGGGATTTTTCTTTTGTCTATGGTGTCAGATCTTCTGGCAAGTTATATTAGTAATACCAACATGTTTTTTTTTTTCTTTACAATATATATGTGTGTGTGATATTTATTTTAAATACAGCTGTCATTTTGACTAGAGAATATATATATATATATATATATATATATATATATATATATATATATATATATATAGTTCGGTCAATAGAATAGCCAGGGCCAGCAGTACATACACTAATTTTATATCCCTTTTATAATGCGACCCATTAAAATTAACCCCAAATTTGTCTTCAACAGTCGCATGATACAGAAGTATATACGATATATAAAGAAAACATGATAGTCTGTTCGTCGGATCTGATAAGGTAATTTATTGTCCCTCTTATAGAAAACTATACCAACACATTCTCCGTGCACACATTTCATTCCAAGCTGAAGAAGCTGGACATAACACGTAGTGTTGGCGAACCCTGTCGTTTAAAAAGCTTTTTCCCCGTCTCATTATCTTCACTTTCGTTTCGGATACTATTATACATTCTAAAAACGAGTATAAGCTATATTCATTTATATTCCTTTTTAATATTGTAAATATTGTCTATTAATATTGTACTCCTTTTTAATAATTGATGCTTTACGATTTAATGAGCGTGACTCATGAGGGTAAATAAGATTAGAATAAGTGTAAGAATGAAACATTTGAACGTAAGAAACTGCTACGAACCAAAATATCGAAACTGAGAATTCGTAATCAAAACTGAATGGGTGAAGTTTAACTTTTGCTGAAAATTTCATAACTCTTAACTAAAAAGAAAAAAAATAGCGGACAGGCACGTGAAACTTACGGCATTTTGGTAGCGTATCTTACATTTATCGACATAGATATTTTTTTCTGCTAATAAAACAATGATGTTTTAAAAATATATTTAAGGTTTGTAAATGTGCGGGTAGTATAGCTTTCATAGAACGCAAAAGCCAGAATCGACCGCACGAGTTTGAATTCCTGCCTAGTCAGTTGCTTTTACAGCCTATTAACACCCTTGATGAAGGTATGAACCCGTTTCTTCTTCTTCCAGCTGTGAATCAAAAAGCAGATTAGACTGGGATCGCTTGTTTTGGGTGTCGGCCAATCAAATCGGAGGACGACTTAGAATTCAAAATCGTGATGACAGCAGCAGAAAAATAATGTACAGTCTCTGCGTACATCATCGCAATTCACGTATATTAAAGGAGAGAAATTTGTGGAGAGCCATAATTGGCTATACTCTGAAGATCATTTTTTATGCGCTGTGTCCCAACAGAACGTAGACGATCATGGCTCTCCACTTCCTCCTATCACTTGTAGCTCTCAATAACTTTTTTTTTTCCTTTGCTACTTCTGCCAGATCCTGTTCTGTCATCCACTTGCTTAAGCTCGCTAGGTATGTCACACATTGCTTTCCCTTCTCTGTCTTTACCTCTATTCGCTCTGTGAGTATCAGATTCTGCAAGCCTTCCTTTCTCGTTACGTGTCCCAGAAATTTCAGCTGCCTCTTCCTGATGTTAAGTATAAGCTTCCTCCTTTGCTTCCTCTCCAAAACCTCATCGTTGCTCACACGCTCGGTCTATGGTATCCTTAGCATCCTTCTGTAGAACTATACATCTTCTTCGTCTGTGAAGAGACCGTCCAACATACTCTGCCGTAAAGGAGGACAGATATCACACTGCTGTTCAGTAGTCTTTTCTTTGTTACCAACGAAATCCTCGTGTCTCGTAATACACTGCCTAGCTTTTGGAATGTGTTTTTGGCCATCCCAAAACGTCTTCGGATCTCAGCGTTGTACTTACCGTCCTCTGTCAAAACACATCCCAGATATTTAAATTTCCACACCTACTTGATTTTAGTGTTGCCGAACTGTAAAATCAATTTGACCTCACCCTTTTACTGATGACCATGCAGTCTGTCTTCTTGTAGTTGATGCTTCGTCACTTCTCTCTCCTTCGCTGCCTTCTGTCGGAGGATTTGTAATTTATTTTCCATGCTTGTGTCATCAAGGCCTGAAAGAGAATCGCTGCGTAGTTTTGCACACAATACGCATGAAATGATGCATTTTATAGGAAATGAATAAAACGCTTCTGAAATATTAAATCATTAATTTATTTAAATGAAATAGGCAGCATGTTGATGAATAACTATTTTCAAACGTAGCTCCAAATTCTTGATCGTATCTTTAAAAAAATGCTCATCCGTTGATGTGATAAACTGTTCAAATGCTTCGATTACCTCTTCTTTATTGGATAATGTTTTATTGCTTATGGAAAGCTCAAAATGCTTAAATAAGTCTTAAGCAGTGGTCGAGATATTAGGTGCACATAGAGGATAAGGTAATATTGCATAATTCAGAATATGCAGCTTTTCGACAGTTGATTGAGAAGGTGACTAAGTTGCTGTGTAGCAAAACTGGGTCATCCTATTCATAAATCTAGGATGTCTTTTTCATTTTTTAATACATACTCAATTTCTCCACAATACGAGGTTACTGTTTTCCCTTGAGGCTAGAATGAATAATGAATAACCCCTTTGAAAGGCCACCAGACAGCAACCATTAACTTATTAGGGAGCAATGGAGGTTTTGGGTATTGGTGATTCACTTGCATCGAACCAATGGTCTACTCTCTTACTGTTGACAAAGAGTTCCATTTCTCATCGCATGTAATGATTCCAGGCAAAAATGGTTCTTTTCCCAATTTGTACTCATACAATAAGATTAAATGACATTGGTTCATTGTAATCATTTTTATTGGTCTTATGAGTAACTATATTGAAAGAAAAATTATTTGGAAAGAAAGAGTCGGGAATAGGTAAAGATTTTCTTATATAATAAGTTAGACGACCAGATCAACAACTGACCCAAAAATGCGCCATTTCATGTGTGACAATCAAATAGATTTCAGAAAATCTGCTTGTTCTCGTAATAACCCCTAAACAAGGACTGGAGCTCTAGCTACAATCGAACCCTCGACATATCAATAATAGACGGTTTTACCAACTAGCTAAATCTTCCAACCTATTCAAGAATACAAAGAAACATAATTAAAAGTCATTGCGTTGTAGAGTAGTTTCACAGTTGGGGCTTGTATTTGTACTAAGTCGATCCTAAAATAGATTCAACGTACAAAACGTTAGGAACTTGATATAATAGGTAATGACAAGAGAAATCTAGTGTTGGTCGCTGATACTTTAGTATCCGACTAACGGTCGTCCGACATCGACTGACTGACCAACGATATTTAGTCACCCCCCACGTGGCACAAGGCCGGTTTAACGTGGGATCTCCGAGCCCGTGAGCTCGGCCAAAAATATGCCCATTGAACCCGTATAAACGGGTTCAGGGTCGGTTTACCTCCCCGAAAGAGACTCCGCCCTTCGGCGTACTCCCCGCCCAAAGGCAGAGAGTTCAACCGATCAGCCAGTCGACTGACTGACCAACTCACTGAGCGACTTCCTACTACTCCTCCTTATTATAGGTGGTAGAGTCTATTAACAATAAAATAGGTGTGTTCCGCTATAACACATTGATAACCATGATCGATTTGTGATTTCTTGATGATATATCTGGAAGAGGCAATCCCAGTGTAAGGCATCTTTTAGGAAAGGCCGGAAAAACCATTCCACAAGTTGAGTGAAATTGGGTAGACGGAACCCTTGGGAGCTGTCGGTGGTTGTTCTAGCACAAATCACAAGTCATCGTGACCGAGGTGCTGGCTTTGTTCAGACTATTGACAAAGCTAGATAACGTGAAACTGTCCCAGAAATTGTAACTAAGGCATAGTTGCAGTATAAATCACATGTGGGCTCTGTGAATATTTAACAACACAAATGTGCCTTGGTAGGCGTCTGCAACGGGGATTAGCTAGCCTCCCTAGTAGACTGGCATCCTCGGATACGAGTGGCTGCGCCATTTAGAAATGTAAGCCAAAATTTGGAAAGAGTTTGCCAGGATTTCGATGTTCACACTTCTGCTTTGAACCCGACATTTAATCCTGAACAGCTGGCGAAGCAATCAACGACTTAAGCAACACCAGATTTTAAATTGGCAAGAAGCAATCTTGTTTGGCAATTCGTGAAAAACGTTTACTCTTCACTGGCAGCTTTGTGAAATTAACCTATGCCAGACTTAGTTTGGGTAAATCCAATTTGTTTTAAACACTCTAACAACTTTTCACTTTCTTTCTGTCCTCCCTTTGTTTTCGATTAACGTGAATGACTTTTCCTTCTTTCGCTTTGTGATTTCTTTTCTCCTAAATTCATTCTTACTTCCGTTTCTTAATACAAAACTCATTATTTACAGATTTTCATATAAAAACTGTAGTTACCTTATAAAATACTGCCTGTTTGATATTAATTCGATTTCCGTACTGGAAGATGACATGTAATTATCTTTTCTTTTTTTTAAAGTTCATATATAAATCATACCTTCTGAAAATTTTTTTCTTGGAATCAGATCATGTTCCCATGAGGAATGATTTTATAAATACTCACTAAGCTTAGTTTGCATAGTACAATATCAAAAGTGTGGAGTTGCTTTGTATAGATCGAAGTTATTTCGGTTAACAATGTTGCTAAATTGTGCTCCAAAGTTACTCATCAAAAACTTATACTAAAACAAATGATTTACTCCAAAAACAGAGCTTGATATTTTGTAAAATAAACTAACAATCTGTTATTTAATGCTAAATATCTGTATGAGACACACAATGAAAATCGAACTAAATAATAGTCAACCAATTTCGCTAAGCCTTATTCCAACGACAAGGCACCACTATGAAAGTATCCTGTATACCTACTCTTAGTGAAAATTGTATTGACAAATGTGCATATCATCACGGATTTTCTTGGGATTGTGACAAATTATGCGCACACCAAATGTAAGCACAAGTATAAATGTCTAACTCACTATATTTCTGAGATGAGGTATTATGTACACTATTTACATTATTCGGACTATTGTCCTCATTTTTGTCACCATTACAACGTTTCGGCGGTTAACGAATCAGCACATATGCTAGGCCACAAAAATCTCCCGAGCCGACCAAGCATAGAAATGAATATAAAATTAGAACCAGTAATAAGGAGTGCCAGAGAAAAGCGATAACAAAAGTTGCAATATGAGCCCTAATAAAAATGGTTGCTGAAGACATTGTTTATAATACCCAGAATTTCATACACGGATCTCCTCAAGGACACATCCATTAAACATGGCACGTGGGAGTAGAACAGTCTACCCCAGTTAGCGAAATAAAGGGTTAAGTTCGACAATCCAACCACCTGAAGAAGGCCGGGGAGTACAACCGCCGAAACGCTGTAATATGGCGACAAAGATGAGGAAAATAGTCCAAATCATGTAAATAATATAAATGTCAAACCTATATTGTGGTTTTTGATAGCCGAATCAGTATTGTGAAAACGGATTGGGTGTCCCGAGTATGAAGCTGCGTACAACTTGAGTTATATATAAAACTTGGATTTTGTCAGATGGGAAGAATTCTAAGCTGACTTCACTCTTGTCAATATCTGATCCATCACGAGAAAACTAGTTGAACATGTTCTCGTGTATTTCCCAAAAGAAATTCGCCATTCTTGACTTCTAACCGGGCTCATCGGTAAATATTTAGAAGGATTAAGGCCACAATAAATATTCGAAGTCTTAAATCTCGATGGGATTTTCTGAATGTTTCCCTAGGATACTGTTCATTTGGGCAATGACGAAATTTAGAGAAAATGGACTAACAAAAAAAACAACTTCAGAATGAGTTGAAATTTCTAGGGCACATAAGGAAAGTTGGCTTGGAAATTGACACTCACAGGACATATTGAAGGTTAGATCTATAGTGGTAAACAAAGCATAAATACCAAAGGAGCTTGGGTAAATGGATGGTAGAGCATGGTTCAGGCAAGTTAAAAAAAAATGACAATTTAGAAAGTGATACAAGAGATTGCGGAGACATGACGGCAAGTTTCTTGAAGGGGCATAACACAATGAAAACCATTCTGTTCCAGTTAAGACGCGCCCTAGAATAATCTTTTTCCTTTTTTTTTTTTTTTTAAATTTTTTATTAAAAAAAATTTCCCCTGAAATTAATTTCTATGCTTGTTCATTCTAAAACGAGCTTAAAATTTAAGCTCGCTCCTGTTGAGTGCTCTTTATTGGGTCTTCATCACAATAATGAGTAGTAGATGCGATAGGAAACATTAAACTACAGAACTCAAAATTGATCGTTGCATTTAAGTATTGCATTAATATTTAAGCTTACCTTTTAAAATTTAAATAATTCTTCTATCGCCACTTAATTTAAAGGTAATTTGATATACGCAAGTCCTTACTTTCAGTACAAAACCTTTTTATTTCATGGGTGACTTTCGCTGGATTTATAAATTTCGATTATTCTCAAATTTATTTCCAAGTTATTAAAACTGTTAAAATTCATCGCTGAAAGCAATCACAGTAATGAAAATTTCGGAATCCAAAATTTTAGCATTGCGTTTCCGGATCTGGTCCGGGATAATTTTTAATTTGCTCACGGAATCAGCCCGATTCCAAAATGGTATAATATTTTGGGCTACAGACTCAAGTTGAAAAACTGTGGCACACTAACTTTCGCATTTATTCTATAGAGTTTGTATTTTTTTTTTTTTTTTAATATCTTATTAAAGTTTTGTATAACTTGTTACTTTTCTTACTCATTACTATTAATTTCCAAAAACGGAAATTACATATGACTCAACCTTATATTTCCAAATCATATAAACAAAAGGTGTCTTTCAGTGTGAAAGACTGTGGACTCAATGGATTCTATTAAATTCACGAGCCATCCATTCGTATCCCTCACCCTTAGGTAGCGAAAGTTCATATATAGTTATCAGGCTTAACCTAATACTTGCTATTTGTTATCGAATTTAGTCACAAATTTGTTTAGTTTAGCAAGGCACAAGATCAACTGGAGATGAGAAAAATGTAACAGTATAATCTATCGAGTTGGAAAGACTCTTACTTTGATAAATTAAAATTCGAAAGTTTTTATTTTATTTTACCTGACTTAGAACATAGGTCACTGATAATTTTGGCAAATTGATTAAAAAAAAAAAATCACCCCTCTATGAAAAGATTATTTTTTGCCTTTAATCCTTAACATTCTTATCTTGCGCGAAAATGGATAGTGTCGAAAATGGACATAGAATTAAAACTGCAGGAATTTTTAAACAATGTAGTAAAGTAAATCCCCCCCCCTCAAAAAAATGGACGATAAGCATCTGTTGTAAGAAGACAATATTTGGTCGTTAGCCAGTGTAACCCAATATTGAGTTACTTGACTTTGCCGTCTTCAATTCGTAAGAAAAATTATTGAATTTTTTGGTAAGGATTATAACAGAAGATAAAAAATGTAACACAAATCATTGCATTGGAATAGCGAGATATAACTTACAAATAAAAAGTATTAAGAAATGAAAGTTCAGTGTGAAATAAAATTGAACTGCTATATATCAATCCTCCGACATGGCAGTGAATGTTGGACAGTTTCCTTACAAATGAGACTTTAGACAAAAGAAACGTGGTTCAACAGAAAGATGAAAGAAATACCGTGAAGAACAAGAAGGAAATTTTAAGCAAAATGTGAACAAAAATGCAACTTATTTTATTTGAGCCGAAATTTCAGGGAAACGAAATGCGGAAATGGTCTTGGAGAATATAATACTCACAGGACATACGGAAAACAAGTGGGGCTGTAACCTACATAACCAGCTTTTGTAAATGGAAGGGAGAGTAAAAAGACAGTGTCAAAAAAGTTGCCCGCCAACGTGCTGAATGGCCAAGGCACACAGAAGATCCTACTTCAGATTTGTTGTCGTTTTTTCCAAAGATCTTCACCTTAGTTTTTTAATTTCGTTTTTCTAATTCTATTTTCACTCATCCTTTCAACTTAATGGTTTTTTTTTTGGTTTTTTTTTTGGTTTTTCGTTTCTTTCTGCCGACAACATTTTGATAAGGACGAAACCTGACGCATTTAGAAAACAAGATGTCGAGGAAATCTTTGACTGTGTGCATTAAAAAAAATTGTTAGCATTTAAATCTATTCTTTAGATCAAATCAGTTGCCAAGAAATTGGATCTTTTTAGACTAAAACAAAAATTAAGTAAAAAAAAAAAATGCTGTAATCAGAAACCCAGAAGTTCTATTAAGTTTTTAAACGAAATTAACTTAACTTTTTTTTTTCAATTTTCGATAAGACAGCAGGCGCCTCAACATTTTTCAAGATTGTTTTATTTATTATAATCATAGCGCTATAGTTCAAACGCTAAAATTATTTCTCAAGCAGTGATGTCATAGCACTCGCCAAATTTCTTCCAAAGGAAGAGTAATGACAGGTGTGTAGTTCTATTATGAATTCTAATTTGATTATATATGTAGGTACTTTTTTTTTTTTTGAATTAGCTAGATAAATGCTAGTGGAAGAATTACTATCAGTTACTTTGATGGAACTAACAAAATCAAAATGTGATTGGTAAGTGAGCAACGATGTAATGCGTTTGAGTACAAGTTAAATTGTGAATTTGTTAAAAACAATTTGATACTGTTTAAAATGATTAAATAATATTGGGTGTTTTTGCTGATGCTTTACTCTTTTTCACACGCACTCCCCCCACACACACACACACGCTCTTCTATTAGCGCGATCGCGAATCCCGGGTGTAGGGGCACCACATGTACAGAGGTACAGTAGCCGCAGTAGAAGTAGTGTTTCTTGGGCAAGATAGCCTGACAAAGCCCAACCCTCTTCAGGCCGTTTTTTTCTTTTTAGTTATGTTCTAGACGGGTTACCACCCAAGGCTATAGAATCCAATCTGTTCTGCGATTTACCCATAGTTGGTGAAGATGAGTCATAGCTTTCCCAAGGAGATTAGCGCGTATGTGAATGTAATGGATCCGACTGGAATTTGAACTCGGCTCTCCCATTCCTCAATTCGAGTCACTGTCTATTAATCTTCTATTTAATTTTATTTTAAAAGTAACTATCGCTGCACTGGATGCCTACATATTGTTCTGCCATTTTTACTATTGTCTGTGCTTAATACCTTTTTTTTTTTTTTTTTTTTTTTTTTCTCTAATAAAAAAAATATGCGATGTGAATTTATTAATAAGAATTAAAGGACAAATACTTGTTCGGACCTCTAACCGCTTTGCTTTATATTCTTGCTGTTACCACAACATTTAAGAATGAGCTTTTGAATAGGCCAGAAAACGCTTGCAATTATAAGGATTCTTAAAATAATAGTTCATTTGTATGTTTCTTTATAGACGATTATTATGTCTTTATCTCTGGGATGAGGTATTATGATTATTCGGACTGTTCTCCTCATCTTCATTGCCTATATTCACAACGTTTCGGCCGTTGTACGCCCCGGCTTTCCTCGAACCCTTCATTTCGTCCAATGACATAGATTGTTCTAGTTCTACGGGCCATGCCTCTTCCGGGTGCCTCAATTATTTCCCTTTAACTTTTGGTTCACCAAGTCCGTGGCCTGGTATTGAACTCAACTCTTTCGGTCTAGTCACTGGGTCTAACCAACGTCTTTACCCACTGGACCATGTGTCCTTGATGAAGATTATCCTTAAACAAGTTTGTTAATTATTATTGTTGTTGTTACTGAGTAAGCAGCACGCCAATAAAGTGACTCTGGGGTAGGAAACCGAAGTGACCATATGTTTATGCCAAACACATGTATGAAAGAACCTTAGCAGTTGTCGGATGAAGGCGAAATAACCTTGTCGGTTGTAGATGTAATCTCAAGACCCTTAATTAGCATTAGACACAGACGATCTGCTTCTGTTAAGAACCTTGTTAATAATTCTTCAGAACTCAGGGGATCCATATTTTCGTTGTCAAATCTACCTTGAACTAAATGCGTGTAGCTGATATTAGCACTCGCCTGAAGAGTTTGTAATATTTACATGTATTTCTGAATGCAGCACGAGTCGCTATACACAATTTATGTGGATAAACATGGAAGTAATGGCTAAGGTAAGCTATGACCGTAACGTAATTTGGGTGTTCAGTCTTTGCTGGTACTTAAGAAATAATTCTCTCAATGCTAGAATGGATCCACTCAGAAATAAGGGAGGCTATTCTGAACGCTCTTTCTTTTTTCTTTCTTTTTTTTTTTTTTTTTAAGTTGAGACTAGATTCAATAATCTGAAGCTATCCTAGTCAGCTTTGCAATATCAAAAAATTGTCCAATCCAATAATGTTTTGATTAATTCGTTTTCTTGGGCTTATCAACACTTTGCTGGTTATTTAATGCCAGGAAATATTTTTACAATTAAAGAGATTTTTTTTTTTTTTTTTTTTTTTTTTTTAAAAGATGTTTTAGTGATAGCCTTGATAATTAATCCATAGCTGGGGAGAAACAGTGGATTCATACCTTTCCCAGGAGTATTTGCGTGTAAGTGAATACAATGAACCCAACTGGAATTGGAACTCAGCTCTCAGATTAACAATTTCGAGCTATTACACCACCCACACATCCATCTTTGGAGTACCCGGTATTCCCAAGCGGTCACCCATCTAGGTACTGACAGGGCTCGACGTTGCTTAACTTCGGTGATCGTACGTGATTTTTTTTAAATAATCAGACTGTAAAGATGAAAAGAGTGTTGCGAACATGGGCCATAAGAAAGCACATGACTGGAACCATTTTTTTATATGGATCGCATGCCCATTGTGATTTAGAGGGTATTATCTGGTAAGAGAATATACAGGGATTGAGAATTTTTGCACTGGAATAAATTACCTTTGAATGGATTCAGCTTTGACCTCTTGAATGTGCAGTTCAACTTCTGAATAATTGGAACGTATCCGCTTTAGATTGAAAATTAAGGGTCGATTTTTGTTTTGATTTGTATTGATGTAGTTTAATAGCGATGAAAGATGAAACAAGTGAAGAGAATTGGCAACAATTAGTATGTTTTTAAACTATCTGGATTGTCATAGAATATAGTTTTAAAAGTACATTTCATTATGGCATCGAAAAACACCATCGGAATCTACTGTATGGTCTAGATCCCAATCACAAAATGCAATAGAGTAACCCAACTATTATACACCTGCTTGTTCTAAGGTCTCGATTCCTGTATTATCAGCGAGACACTCTCACATCCATCAAAATTTTACCTCCATCACCCTTAATGAAGAAATAAACCAAAAAATGAAAATAAAATTCAAGCATACCACGTGAATCGTCAAGCTAAAATATTTGATAGCATACCTTAAGTCAAAATCATCATCCTTATGCGTACCGTCCAAGCATATTTCACAACTAAAGAACACATTGCGAGATGTGAGCTTTACTAAAGCTGTTCGGAAATGAGATATCATAGGCTTGCGTAGAAATCAAAGTGTATTTGAATCTACCCTCACAGAAGAATTTATAATAGCCCACACTTGGTTATTGGTCTTTTGTCAAATTAAGGAGCATCCACAGCGACAGGTCTGAATAAAAATTCTGTCGGGTTAAAAATGTTTGTTTAAGCACTGTCTTTTGTCATTTCCGAGCTAAATTTTATATTAGCAATTGTCGGCATGAAAAATCACGAATAAGCTCATCTTCAGCAATCCGGAATTATATAAAATGTTGTTGACAGGATGTAGCTAATACAGATATTATAATAAATTTGATCGGAATAATAAATATAAAGCCAGATAATATTAAAATAATAATACGTAAAACCTCCTGATAATATTAAAACAGTAATACGTAAAAAGCCAGACAATATTTAAAAAGTAAAAAAAAACCGCCATGATATTAACAGTAATGGCTAATCCGATAAGAATGCGAACTATGAATTGCAGATATCAAAATGAAACAAATACAGAAGTTTAAATATCTGGGAAATGTTTTAACAGCTGACAGAAATTGTGACCTCAAAAACGGATTCAAATAAGATGACTTCCAAGACTTGAATGTATTTAGAAGCTGGAAAATTTCATTAGAAATATAAAATATAAAGATAAAGATAAAGTGCAGAACTGCTATGCAATAGGTTATCACCTCTAGTGAATTCTGGAAAATGCCCTTAAATATAAAGAGGATATTCCGGTAACAAATGCAGTTTTATATAAAGATGTTTAAAAAAAAATCCATGGACAGAGTTTATAAGTAACTAAGAAGAATTGAAGAAAATGTAAACAAAAAGGACAATTATATTCTGAAAGGTATAGTTGAAGTTTCTGGGACACATAAGGAAGAAGGGATTGTAGAATTTGACACACTCTGGAAATATCAAAGGCAAAAACACAAGGAACGACAGCGGGCCGATTACCTGATTAGCTAGTGTGAATGGGAGGCAAAAGTGGCTTCATTGACTTGAGTTTTTACGGTTTGTCAACTCTTTATGGCTTATTTAATGACCAAACAATTTTTGGGATCGTAAAAACAATATTTTACATTTGTGTGTGTGTATGGAGGGCCGAGAGAATTTCATTGACAATTTCTTTGAGAATGAAAATGATTTTTCTAGATGCAAATCCAACTATTTAACCCATAGCTAGGGGGAAGAGATGATTTATACTTTTCCCAAGAATATTAACGTGTAAGTGAACGTAACGAACCCAACTCGACTTCGACATCTGCCAGAACACGAAGTGGGAATGATAGTAGGTTGTCAACTATTATTCAGAGGTACAAAAGAAATTTGTGTCTAGCCATGAACGCCCACGTCTTGAAGAGACCGTTATAGAAGCGTATCTGCACAACTTTCCCTTTTGAATACCCAGTACCTATCCTAATATACAACCCCTATCTAGAAAATACGATTTTAAAGAACTATTACTAACAGTCCGACCAAAGATTTCCCAATTTTCTCGAAGGAGAGATGACGATGAGTGGAACCTGGAGGTTTGAATTTAGTGTATGTGTTCACTGAGACCAGCAAGGCGGAGTCAGCCCCGAGGATAGCTGGCCCTGATAATGAGTAGTCACAATGCGTGCTTAACGCATCATGCAAATGCCTGAAGGATTCGCCATGGGCAGTCTCGAATCGCAATGGTTCAATGAATGCAATTGGAAGGAAACATGGAAATTCTGTTCTTTTTAACGAGTTAGGGAAGAATTATTATTTGAAATGCATACTTTTCAATTGGTGTCGTTTTTTTTTATAATACTTTCATTTGAACACCCTATAAAATTTCAGTCTGTTCGGCAAATTTGCTTTCTCTTGTTTAAATAGTATCATTCAAATACAACGTTCTTATTATACACGACCAATAAGTTAGTAGGAAAGGATTAGTTTCTTACGTTGTATTTTATGAATCGATGTTGTAATAATTGTTACAGTACTCTTATCTTCTATATAAATAAAACGCAATGAACATATGTTCGTCTGTCCGTCCGTTTTGCGAACTGGGCAAGTCATAAGCAACCTGAAGCAACAGGTAGTAATTACTGTAGTTATATGCAATTAAAAATTAAATGAATAAACCATTTAAAGTTAAATTTAGATATTAGTGAAGAGTTAAAAAAAACAATTCTTTAAAGTTTACCTTCAATTTCGATTTCCATCGCAATTGCCATTGATATAGTCTTATTAAATCGTAATTAAAATCTTATCAAGGACACGGTACGTTGTTCACATATTTTTTGTAGTCCACTTAATGTGACGTATTCGATATATTAAGTACTTCGGATTCCCTAGTGTCATTCAAGTGTGAGTTATAAATATATATTATAAATATATATATATATATATATATATATATATATAATCAAGGAAAATATACTGAAAAAAACAAACCAATCCTAATATGCGATTATACTGTTTTAATGTTTAATGTCAACGTCGGACGTTTCGGTCTAATAGACCATCTTCAGGACATATTCATTAAAACAGCATAATCGCATATTAGGATTTTTGTTTCTTTTTTTTTCAGTATATTTTTCTTCATACTGTCGGATCTATATCCATATATTTGCTTACATATATTTTATATATAATTGCCACACGTGATAAACTTCAACAATCATGTAGCTTTTAATACATGAGCGACGAGGCAGAATAATTTTTTCACGCAGTAGGTTGATATTTTTTTGCGGTAGACTGGTTGCCAACCAAGTCTAAACAGCCTATAACTGAGAGAGAAGAGATGAATGTATACCCTTTTTCAAGGGTATTTGATTATAAGCATAAATATAAACTAAACCCACTATGCGAAGCTTAGAACGACTCGTGATCAAATATAGACGATATTCGTTATATTTAACAAATATATATCCACTATTTCTTCAGAAATTGCTTTGTTTACGTTTCAGATGCGAAACTGAGCAGATATGAATTTTGGGAATCAACGTGACCCTTGCCTAATGTGTTACTCTTTGTTAAAAGCACGTTGGATCTAACTAGGGTTTCTCTTGCTAAGTCGGTCGCAGGTACTAATCCTACCGGAGGGTGACTTTTTTCTCTCTCAGACTTCTCAAAAATGTTTTACCTGGTAGAAAAAATAAATATGAATATGGGTGCCCACTAAAAGTAATGTTTAAAGTGATAAATATGTATATGCGGTTGTATCTGCCATAAAGCTCTCGTTATAAATTCCAGCCAGTTCCTTTTTATGTGACGTGCACGTCATTTCATGTTTAAAGCATCATCTGCATTGAGGTAATTTACAAGATATTTATTTGCATTGCCCACCACGCCTGTTAGGATATTACATCAGTTAGCTGAATTCACTAATCAGAATTTCTCCTTGTTTATAAGAATTTCTTTTCTTTATCCAGTTGTTCTAACAGTTTCGATTGTCAATTACCAAACGATTTCATTTTTTTTTTTTTTTTTTTTCAACGACATTCTTTATAGCATTTATATCTGATAAAATCATTCGTTTGCTTTCTGTAAGTCACTGATCTCTCTTTGCTTGCATAGTTTATAGAAATTCCTGTGATTGCAGTCTCCTCAACACATAGTGGACATACATCGTGACTGAATTATGCAAACGATGTTGTTACTTAACACTTGGATAGACGTAGAATTAGAAAAAAATAATTAAATTTTCTAACATGAAATATTTATTCGTTTGCGAAAAGTTAGCATATTCTTATGGATTTTTTAGAAAATTAATATCACGTAATTATTTTAAAATATAAAAAAGTCCTTTTTAAAAACGTAAAATAATATTTTGTTTTGTTTCCCTTAAATTAATTTAAAAGATTTAATTAATTTTTTGAACGCTTTCGGAAAATGGCGAAGAGAAATTAACCAAATAAGGAAAGTCTTTATTTTTTTTTTTTTTTTTTTAATTTTGTCATTTCTATCAGCAAAATAAACCTTCCCTTCAGAACTAACACTTATGACAGTGGACACGTCTTATTAGTTATTGAATAAGTGAAAATTAGTAAAAATGAAGATTTAAGAAAATGAATTCTATTGTGATACGCGACATTTTTTTTCTAAAATTTCTACAGGCGCTAATGGGTGCTAATTAACGCCGAAGGCTACCAGTTGAAATAATAGCTTCAAAGTGATTGAATTGTATGAAGCTGTTAAGTTCATTACGGTTTTAACATGCCAGCATATAAGGGCCTCGTTTTTTCTTTCTAACAATTTTAATAATACAACAGCAAATCTCAGCTTGTCTCTGTTCATCTAATAAGCTTGTGTGTGTGTCTTTATATATAGCTGAGCTTAGATTGGCTACAACCCAACACGCAAGCCACTAGTGGCCCGCTGGCGAGCCATTGATTGCCATGCTAGCGGTCCTCTGGTAGCAACCAGCGGTGGCCTTCTAGTGGTCCACCAGTGGTAACATTGTCGAGACGAACACGCCGGCGCTCCGACAGCGGGCCACCAGCAATAAACATTAATTGGATGCCACCCAGTGACAGATTGGTGGCTTGCGTATAGGGAAGTGGGTGGTACCCAATGAGTATCGAATAGTAATGGTCTGCTACATGAGCTTACTAATATGTCTACTTCCGTTAATGATTAAACTCAATCTATAGCAATAATAGTCTGGTTGACTTGTTTGCGATCCATTTGAGCAATGGCAAGGCACATTCTGAAAGGTTTTCGGACCAACCATGTAGGATTTCCAAAATGAATTCTGATGTTTGTTCAAAATTTGGGAAGTGGGCCGGTCACATGTATTTTCAGCACTCCTTATTGTACCTTATAAGTATTTATGACTTGATGAACCAACTTACACATTTATTGATATGATTTTGTATAAAATATACACACGCACACAAAACAGAATGTCCATCTGGGTAATACCGTTTCACTCGTGATCCATCCAACCGATTTTGACCAATTTTGGCACATGTATTGTACAATGTAAGAAATAGGTTCTTAGCGTAAAAATTCGATTTTTTTTTAAATCGGTAATCGTTAAAGCATATCACAAATCGATAAATTCAACTTTTTTCCTCCAATTTCGTTCAAACTCGGTATGTATATTACTTGCATCATAACGAGCTGAACGATACATCATTTTAATTTCTACGCCACTGCGTTTAGCGAAAAACCGAAAAACAAAAGATCGATTTCAACACAAATTTAAAACTAAAATTCACACAATTTTCAAACAATGCAATACAAATTTCACAATACGTTGTTTAACAGTCATTTAACTTGATAATTGTGTCCACCTATATAGTGAAAACACGCGTAAGTAGCAAAGAATGTCGTTTTCTACTGTTTTTTCTTGTTTTTCGTTGATCTTTCAATCAATTTTCATCCAACTTAGCAATTGCTTTATAAATGTATCCTCTTACATCTCTGGTAGAACACTGACAAATTGAATTTCAAAATCTCCAAAATAATTTCGGTCTAAAGTGAGTTTTGATATTGCCTGTTTTACCCCTTCATGTCCTCCGATTGAATAACTACAGACTACTTATATAGTTATAGCAGTAACTGCATTAATTCAAAATGTTTTTAATGAAAGTACTCTAACGTAATTGAAGACGGAATCTGTTACATTTAAACATGATGCTGTTTTGCTCCATTCTAGTTAGACGCCTTTTCTCATCGACCAGCTCGGTATGGTTGCCAGTTAAAAACAAATAATTGACAATGTACTTTTTGTTCAATTTCTTAATGTTAATTTGTATGCGTGCACTTTTTTCAATGACTTTCTTATGCTAGAAAAATAAATAGTAAGTACTATTGTAGACAGTATCTACATTTTCTGAGAGTAGGCATATTAATTTCTGAGCGCAGCTAATTTATGTTATTAAGTTTGATGTTTAATACGCTCTCATAAAAAAACCTTACTGACAACAATTTTGAACTCTTCTATAATGTACTGGCCACATTCATTAATCAAAAATGTCTGCATTTATAAACTTTTATACGGTTTACAATAGCACTTAAGTCTTTATTACAGTTGTATAACAGAAAAAAGACCTTGAAAATGCTTAATAGTTTAGCTGAAAGCACTTGGAAACAACAAACGTTTGAAAAGTGTTTACATCCATTCTAGTCTAGAAAGGAAAACAATTGTACGCATACAAGAAAAATAAAAAGTAAATACAACTAAACCTGTATTAAAGAAGATACTACGACCCAAATATAAAGTTATTGATGCGAGTGCATCTATGGAGGAAAACGTGTTGAAAATTTTGATATCCCACAAATAAATGAATGCTCTGAAGTCGAGAAATGCATATACCAATATACAGGATGGCCCGAAAGTCTTGTCACACACACACATATATATATATATATATATATATATATATATATATATATATATATTTCAGGATTTCATAATTATATTTTAAGTAGTTCATCGAGACTGAAGGAAACCTCAACAGAAATGCAGAAAGAACTGGACGGCCGATTTGGGACTCATATATAATATATATATATCTATATATATATATATATATAGAGAGAGAGGGGTGTTCGGTATTATCGAGAGGAGTTTAACATGAGCGATATCAGGAAACCCATCAGTTGAAGGACGCCGCTCGGAGAGCCTTTGTAACAATTAATATTGACGGCTTCGTAAAATATCATACAGGACATGGCGCCGCATTATTTTGTGCCACGAAAATGATGTTCATACATGCCTTCTCGTCAATGAAAGTGAATAAACTGAATCCAGTACACGAGCTTTATATTACTCGTTGTTTGCATTACTTTTTTTTTTTTATAGTGGGTGACAAGACTTTCAAACCACCCTGTAGTACTGGGCTTAAATTTGTGAATACGCGGTACCAACGAGCAATGCTCATCAGAAAAATTGCTGTGAAAATGTTTATAGAAGTAAAGGGAAGCTAAGTTAGGTCAGTATGAAGATGGCTGGAGCAGTGTTGCCAGCTCAAGACCGGTAACGTTGCCGATTCTTCTTTGAATGTTATCACGAGTCTCTAGATATAGCAGAAGTACCAGGCCAGATTTGGCAGCAGTATTTAACAACTGAACGAATAATAGACATTTAAATGTAAGATTCTCAGGAGAATCATTGTCTAGCCCGATTTAGTGAACAGATTCTCCTACTATCAGATTTATCAATGAATTTAATATAATCAATGGAAAATATGAGACCAAGAAGGCACGATGTATTGCTTCCCTGGAGGTTAGCATCAGCCATACTCATGGAAGAAAAAGATTTGTTTTTAAGATGATTAATAAACAGCAGTTTGGTTTTAGAGGTGTGAAAATGTAACAAGCCATTTCTTGTCCCAGATTATAACTGATTGTAAATCATTTTCTTAATCTCTGTTGAAATTTGGAATATTATTCAAAGTTGCGTATAACGGACACTTGTCACTCAGCTTGATAAACTCTTTGGTTTCTTTTCCAAGTTTCTTCTATAAAACTTCAGAAGTAAAGGTCAGCTCTTGAAAATTTGCACTTTGAAATATAAAATATTTCTAAGGTTTCACAATATAAAATACTATCTAGTTAAGTAACAAAATAAGGTTCAGATTTTAGAAAGTTCATTGGCCCAATAACTTTTAAGCCCGTTTCTGAATATTGCCTATTTGCATGTATGTATTATGACTAATCCGAAGATACATTTTGTTCTGTACTAATTTAGCAAAATTGGATTTCAAAACTATACGTAATGACAAGAGACTACTCCGAATGCCATGGTTCGTTTACTCGCTTGGGAAGATGCTAAAATGAGTTACTTGTTAAATGCCTCAAGAAATGTTATATGTTCAAATCATCCTAGTTAATGAAAAATTATCTTAAAGTAATATACCATTACATAGGGCAACAAACAGAGCAAACAGTTCAGGGCATCTCTCATCCCATATTCACGGTAGTCGACATATTTTAAGTTTCCGAATAAATTTTAAAATAGTAACTTTTGCACTTAAATTCGATACAAACATAAAATGCTGACTGATAGTTTGAAGTCTCTTTTTTATGCCATATCCCCTTGGAATGGAAGCGAACAAGGCTTTCTCTAGATTCTTTATCTGGGAATTGCCAAGCCTTCTTAGGTAAGATAATGGAGTGATTTCGCCTTGCCTACGCCGTTTAGAATTCCAGGATTTTCCTTCTGTTAGAATAGTTGACACCCAAATCATGGAAAACAATCGAGATGCGGTGTAATATACAGCTGGTAGTAGAAAATTAATCCATACTTTTCCCTAAGGACATTTGTGTGAAAGTTAAGACAACAGGCTGGGGTTGAACTCGCCTCACCGATTCCACATTCTTCGCCGATACACTATTCGACTAAATTTCTTGTAGGTTAATAAGAAAATATAGCAATCTTTTTTTATAATTATATTTGGAATATGGCCGCATTCGTAAAGCTCTTTATGTAAGCTTCTGCGCAATAACGTGTAACATTTGGACGCGAACAATTGCTTCATATATCGTTCATAGCTGAGAAACTTTCATGGCGGCTGCTCTAATGTGACAGCTTGCTAATCGACTATATCCTGAGTGCTATTTTGGGATCTAAGCCAATCACTTCTATTCATCTAGTCAGACATCATCTTAAAGAGAAAGTAAGAAAGCTTGAACAGCAGCTTTTCTCTGGTGTACCGTTTTCGACCCTAACTTTCGGATTCATCATTCTAGCAGGTTAAGTTGATCATAATGAATTTTAATTTCAATTTCTATCTGTCGATTTACTGTCGATTTTATATGAAAAGTGCATCCTTTAATTTTAGTGACTTCTATCTAGGATTGAACTTCACCCTATTGAACCTTAACTTACAGTTTAACCAAAGTGGCAGAAATTTCAATACTTCGACAACTAACAAAGATAATGTTAAGTTTTTATAATAAAAATAGGAACAAATGAAAGGCAACTTTCATATGGTGGTTTTCTGAGCCTAACTTAGAATTGGCGCAAGGCCCAAAATGATTTCTTAGGCGTAGCTTAAATGTGGCACACGGTCGAAAGTGTGGAGCACCGACTGAGAATCGAACTCGCTACTCAGTCGTCAGTGATCTAGAGAGACAAGCTTGCTGACCATGACAACATGCCGATGTGCCTAAGACAGATTTCATCTGAAACAAGGAATTATTAATAATTACAAGTATCGGCGACTAAAACGAATACTGACGCCACTGATTGTAATAATTTTAGGTTATAGAATTAATTTCTGAGATGGAGTTTCATTATGCTATTATTACAATTGTGCTTGTCTATCGCTTCGTTTGTTCGCACAACCGTTACGCCCTGTCATTTCATTATAAATGAACTATTCTGCTTTGATCGCGTGGCAAGTCAAATGACCTGTCAGAGACGCTACTGCCTTTTGTAGAAAAAAAATTTGCTCTAATAACTCATAAATAATGCACTATTCGGTTTTAACCGCGTGAGAAGTCAAGACTTATCAATAACGCTACTTGGTTTCAGTGTGAAAATGAAATAAAGGGTAGATGGATGTTTAATATCTGTTTCAGTGAAATGCAAAAAAGTTGTCAATTTCGATTCTTTTCATTTTTACCTCCTTACTTCAACAAATGACTAACATTCATATTATTTTTATTCTTATTGCAATCTTTTGTTACAGCTAAGCTCAAATATGTAACGATGCGATATGGGAATTTCTATGTATATTTTATTGTCGTAGAACTAGCCATGAGGTTACTAAATCATTAACTGAAGATTGATTCATCAAAAATTTCGGTTTGGAAAACCGTCATATTTTCACAGGTTTCAAGTCGTAAATATTAATCTCTTCTGAGTTACACTTTCATTTGTACTGGTGGAATACCCTTTCTCTGTTTATTGCATGAAGATCGCGTACACTGACTTATGTACTCGCACGGGTATTTCTTAATTTTGCTAAGTCTTAGGTACTAATTCTTACCGTCCTGGTATGGCCATAAACCACATCCGTCAGCAAAGCCTCTGATCAGGAGGTTTTGATGAGCATGGAACCACCTCTTAATAACTGCTGTTCCCAGGTTCTCTGACCCAGGGTGGTAACACCTGTCAGGGTTTCAGCTCTGGGTAAATAGTTAACTACCAAACTAGGTTCGAAACACTATGCAAGTAGAAAACGGGTTTTTACAGTAAAAATACCAACAAAAAACTCTTTATAAAACTCCGTCAATGAAACCTGATCTACAAACTGATTTCTTACAAAATATATATACTATTCATATCAATTTGTACTAAAAATCTTGCCGACATTAAATAACCCATTGAGGTCGATATGCCGTAAAACAAAATAAAGCAAACCAGACCAACGTAGATTTATCTCGTGGGAAAAATAGGAAAAAAAATCAATCCAAGACCCGCCCTTACGAATTTTGTTTGCGGTTCCCTTGACTGTAAAAACATTTTCTGCACACATGCAGTTTCTATAATTGTTCATAAACAAAGCATCTGTCTTGAAGCATAAGTAATGTGTCGTGCAACGCTTCGGCATGCGTGGAAATCGTGCTTTTGCTGATCAGTCGATAATTGGGACAATTTCGCGTCTTGTTTATTGTGTGTGCTCTCCCGGCCGGACAGTGGAGGAGAGGCTAATGTCACGTCTCAGAATTTGCTTGACCACCTCTCGCTGTTCAGCCTTGACCTTTTACTGGCCTATGGTCAGTCGATATGAGCGAAACAAAAGAGATGTTTCTCCTCTGGTCATAAACAGGACGGTTGGTCGGTGGTGAAAATGCTAGACAATAACAGCAGGAGTGTTTTAAAAGCAACCGATTCACTTTGGTAGGAAATGTTTGAAGGGTCGAGAGTGAAGGATAAAAAAGTGGAATGTGTGACATTGTCAGGCGGGTTCTTGTCAGTTTCGGATTTTACAAGCGGGAACTGAGACTTATTTCACAATGGTAAATCGTAGATGCTGAAAAGTGTAACTGCATAATATTTTCTTTAATATTTAGTTATTTTTTTCTGTTATTTTTATCATTTTTTCATAATATACTTTATTGAATTTTTAAAATTTAATTTAATTTTGTTTCAGTCTACTCGGAATCTTCCACAAATCATTGTGCATTATTTAATTTTCTTTCATGTTGCTACTTCTGTGTCCAGATTTTACAATGAAATATTTTTAATTTTATAAAATAACAGATTTTTCTCTGAGTTGCCATGTTCAGTAATATTCTGTAATTTCTGCTGTATAAGTTTACTCACACACTATATATATATATATATATGGTGTCCCAAAATAATGTATACATTCTTTAATAATATATTACCATGATGTGAGAACTTATAGGGATGAAAATATGCAAAACAGATGGATGGGAAGAAGGACACACCTAGATTACCAGATTTGACACACTTGGATGTCTTTTTTTTTTTGGGGGGTCTCTAAAAGACAGTTTACAGCAGGAAACCTGAAACAATTGCTGAAATGGGTCACTGTGAGCAAAATGATATAGCCCAATCGAATTTAAGGAAGGTACGTCATTCGTTGTGACTTTTCTGAATCTATATTTGATAACTTTAGTTTTGTACCCGAAACGTAAATAGTATTTTTTTAAATAACATTTAAACCAACATTATTTCCTATTACTATAAATTTTATTTTTAATGGTTACATTAAAAATTTAGTACATCAACTAAAAACAACGTTTAAGAAAATAAAATAAAACAGATAGCAACTCAGTCACTTGTAACAGCTAAAATATGACGTTTATATTAATAACAAATAGGAATGTATATATCATTTCATATATATATATATATCCAACGTAGGTAATGTTATGTATTAGGCTGTTCCTAACCAGATAGGGATCAGGTAATTGCTCCTTCCTTAATATTTAACTAACGTAATTCCCCATGAATAATATGCCTTCATCCATAATGCGCATCCCCAGAATTGTGCTGAAAGTGTTGGAAAAATGCTTCTACTCACGCACAATACGCACCCCTTGTTTTGAAATCAAACCATATAGATTGTACATACCCAAGTTCATTATGACCAACGTTTCCTACTCTTATTAAAAATGGTTTTAAACATAGAATAACATTATTCTATTTTAGTTTTATGATTCTTATTTTATTTTGCATTTTTAATTATTGTTAGATACATAAGATTGTATTTGACGTCCTTATAGGGTCGCAATCTCCGAATGTTAGCGTGAAATTGTCGTATGTTTATGGTTAGTTTTCATTTCGCAACTGAAATCGACCTATGAAACTGCACTTTTTAAGGATTTTTTTTGTAGATTTGCACAATACGTACTCCTAATTTTTCTTCTTTGTTTTAGAAAAATGCGTATTATACATGTTGAATTACCATAATTCAAGTGTAAAAGAGTGGGACCTAGATGCCAATCTAGTAGCACACTTAAACACACGTATTCCTGGCAGTAGAACTGTTATTGGTTTTCACAATCTTACTTTTCTTCGACAGACGTACGAAGATTGTTTTATGTTCATCTGTATGCTTATGTCATCAACGATCGTTTTGACTGTTTAGAGAATCCTCTTGACCTATAATTTTATATAGTCTATGTAGAAACAAGTGGTTTATATATTTTCAGAGATATCTTGTCTTAAGTTTAATTGAAAGTAGAATAAAGGTTGTTGCTATTGTTATCACTGCGTCAATTGAAAAGACAAAAGTTTCTGATGTCATTCTTTGTTAGTAACATGACATCCCGCCGACGTAAGCACCTAAAATAACTGACGTCTTTATTCCCGGGCCTACAGCAGTGCACTTCAGAATAAAAGAATGAATACACATCTGAATTCATGCTTTCCAGGCTTTGATAAGACCACATCCATGAGCTGCTCAGATTGAAATGCTTAAATTTCCTTTGTCAATATCTTTTTCCGTTTGTCTTGGGCCATTTTCGGCACAGCTTGCAATTAACCCAAGATAATAGTAATTTTGTCTGTCTCTCTGCGCATTGTTCCTGCTTAACCAGCCATAAAACACAATCAAACCACCGTATTACAGAAATATTAAAACTTTCTGGATTCATTAAGCATAAAATGCCCCACAGAAACAAACATCTAATTTGTAATTTTTAAAAATTACCGTACAAGCAAAACGTTTCTCCGTCCGTCTCCATCCAGCTTGGGCTAATTTTTCGGATGTTGGCGAATAGCTTTTGCCAGTTCTTTTACGTCAAATAAAATATTATAAACGTGGCGCATCATGGAAAAATATGTCGTTACATTACGAATATGAATTTGATTCTTAATGATGAACTAAAAAATTGTGGTCTTATGCTAAATTGAGGTGAAAAAATACAAATAAGTATTAAATTCGGAAAAATTCAAAGATATCTTAAACTCAAAGTAATCGTTTTGTATAGACGTATAGATATGGGAAATTGAATCTGAAAAAGATTCAATGTTACGCGTTCCTTCCTTTCGAAGGACGTATTCACTGTTTTTATTGATTAAATAATGTGTAGTGGGTGAATAAAATATAACTAATGTCAGTTACAATTCTACAGGGTGATGCGAAAGTTTTGTCACTCCCTACCAAAAAGGAGAACAATAAAAATACAAGTAATACAAGGAATACGGAAAACATGGAATGGATTCAGTTTATTCACTTTCATTGATGCTGTCACACATCGAGAAAGTCTGGATGAACAACATTTTCGTGTCATCCATTTGAAATAGAAAATTATATCTCTGTATATCAAGAAAACACTGATTCAATTGATAAAAGTTACAAACGGTGAGGATAAATTATAACAACCGTTTCTCACCACTCTATTCCGACGTATCTACAGGTTACAATGGGTAAATTGTCGCCATTTTGTATTTTTAATTTCACGCATGCGCGTTTAATTTCGTCGACTGCACAGTATAGTAGTGTCTGTGGGGGGGGGAAGGACACGATGATGCAACTCACTCCGCCAGAAATTTGGAAACGACATGCTGTACTGCATGACATTCGCGCTGGAAGCTCCAATACGAACATTCCAGTGTTTGGGTGTCAATCTGAGAACAGTGCAGAGGATTCGGAAAGAAATGGATGAGTCTAATGGTGATTACGAATGTACGGCAGCTCGAAAAACTCACTCTTATCGACCTGATAAAAGAGCTACCGAATTTGTTGGTGATGGCCTCAAACTCGAGACAGAGGCCTATATCAAATGCTTTGAGGAGGTAATGCTGCCCTGGATCAAATGGGGGTGGCTACTGGAAGACTGTCTGGAACAAGAATCTGTTCATGCCACACAAGGAGAACACGGTCATGGCTATCAGATAATTTCTGAAGCCACATCACGCCTTACATTTAGCCACCTAACTTCCCAGACTCCGTTGATTTTGTGTGGAGCGCAGTTGAGGGAAAGAATATCAAAACTCTTTGTAACACCAAAGATGAACTAAAGGCAAGGATTATGGCAGCACTGACCAACTTAAGTAACGAGTGTCCAGAATAGTTGCAGGAGATTCTTAAGTCGTCTAAATGCTGTGGTTGAAGCTAATGGCGATTTTATTGAATAGATTTACTCTTTAGTATTTCAAGATATTTTTGTGTAATTTTAGTAAATTTATCTGTTAAGATGAGATGTCAATGTCATTTTTATTTTTGCGTAATTCAGACGACAATTTATCCATCGCACCCTGCATGTTCCAATCGATTAATAACATTATTTTGACTGTAGAAGTTCAAAGGACGAAGCGCGTAGCACAGGAATTTTTTCACATTTTCTTTCAATTACCCATGAGTTCGATACATAATTGTAAATCGCATCTTCTACACACACACACACACACACACATATATATATATATATATATATGTCTTTTCGAAGACATTGTTTTGTAATTCATTAGAGTCGATCCGGATGAATTACGAAAACAAGCTTGTGGTGAGGTTGGGGGAGTAATCCCACTTTCTCGGTATAGAGAGTTCCTATCCAGTTGCATCGTTAATACCGGATACCCACCAGGCTGCAATACATGACCAGGTTTTGTCGATGCTCTGATGCACTATACGGCATTGGCGAAGTGCACCTAAATGGCCTTTCTATCCGCCCACTCTGCTTTGAATCAGTCTCCACATGCAATATGCCTGACAGACTAGTAATTACCGAGAGTTTGGGCCTGTCGACTACCCTCAACTGGTTTGCCTGTCAGCCGAATTGTTTTACACACGCACAGTAATATATATATATATATATATATATATATATACACCAAATTGTGACTGGTAGGGATAATTCCAAGGAGTGTACAATGTAAATTTAAATTACATAGCATTATAATAGTGAATTAAGAAGTATCCTCAAAGATCTATCATATCAGTCCGGATGAATTGTCTCCATTTAAGTACTTTCAGGCTGAAGAGTAGAATAGAAAAATATTGACGAAATAAATTAGAACCGACATGGATCTTAAAGTTTTTTTTTTCTTGACTTTATATATATATATATATATATATATATATATATATATATATATATTGATACAATATGGAAATCCGTATGGAATTTCCAGGGAGAGTTCTATGTCAAAAGACAGAATAAATTTATTAATAATTAAAGAATATCAAACACTTAAAATCCCATAGGTAATAATTTTTATATCATGAAAGCTCCAAAAAGCCTCTTTCGATGTTCAAGACCTACAAACAAAATTGAGAGCTGCTTTTTAGAGTTGTCATAAATTATTACCTATGGTATTTTAAGTGTTTGATATGCTTTTATATATTCTAAGAGTTGCGCAGACTATTAAAAATATTACTTATGTTGCTATCTCTCGTAAGTTCATTCTACAGGCTTCTTCAAGTCGAAGCCGTATGAAAAAAGTGTTGATAGAAATATATAGAATAGTCAGTGCCCTATTAACACTACAAGTAACTCTTGAGAATGACATTCTTCTTCCATGATTTTGCATATATTTATAAAAAAAATAGTTCTCCACCACATTCCCACTTACCCGGAAAGAAACAATGCAGTTATAAGAATAGTTGAAATTAATGCATGCAAGATTTCCCAGTTCTAGCGCCACTCCTTCATAGTCAATCTATGAACTTTTTCAGTCCACCCACATATAACACATTAATGACCACTGTCTTATTATTGGAACAATAGCAGGTTAAAATCATGAATTTTCTAGGTGAGAATTACAGCAAAAACGATATTTTTTTTAAGTCTGCCAGGAGATCTTAAGTGATTATAATACCTAGTATTCGTCGAATACCAAGTTAGCACGTACAAAATTTACACGAGCGTGTAGCTACAATGTTTTTTTAATAACACGCAAAAGAAAACAGACCTTAAAAATTGTTGGCTATTTTATTTTTTTTTATGTCTCTCTTTAGGATATCACTAAAGATTTTATGACAGTCAATAACGTCCGTCATGGAGATTGGGGTAGAGTTTTCTTCTTGTGCATTGTGCGTTGACTTGTCTAATATAATTTATTAACGTTTAATTGTCCATAGCCAAAAGTTGGAGCTCGTCAGAAGTGAACTGTTAAAGATTAATACTAATACTATCCTTGAATTGATGTGCTTTACGATTTTTTTCTCTCCGGAGTTGTCCGAAGCGATAATTATTCCGTTTTAGTGTCTTTAGGAAATAATGGTGGGAAACAGACCATTATTTTGAGTGATATTCAATGTGACTCAATTTTTTTTTTTTTAAATATTTTCTTCTTTACTTATTCATTTTCTACTTCCGTCATCAGTAATTTTTGCTTGTGTCTCTACGCTTGCCGCCAACGTGATTATTATTGCAATGATCAGTTTTTATAAGCTTGAAACTACCTGTTTTATTACTGCTATCCTAGAACAGTATTCTATGTGCCGACCTGGGTGATCATGGCTCTCCACAATTTCCTATCCCTTGTGACCCTTAGCAGTTTTTCTACATTTGCTAAGCTCTCCCCCACCCCCGACGCGGTTTCCGCCATCCATTCATACAAGCTCGTCATGCGGGTGACACGCTGCTTTCCTTGAAATTTAAAACACTCAGTATGTCCTGCCAGGATTCAGTTTTACAACACCTTCCTCCTCATTGTGTCGAAGGAATTTAAGCTGTGTTTTCCTGATTCTGAGCATAAGTATTTCATTTCCCTCTTCTTTAAGACTACTTCGTCCCTTACTTGCTCCGTTCTTGGAATCCTCAGTATCATTCTGTTGAACCACATTTGTTTGTTCTTTTCGTCTCACTCTCTTGTTCTTTTCGTCTCGTTTTCTCTCTCTCTTGTTCTTTTCGTCTCTTTTTTTCTCTCTCTTGTTCTTTTCGTCTTTTTTTCTCTCTCTTGTTCTTTTCTCTCTCTCTTTGTTCTTTTCGTCTGTTTTTTTTCTCTCTCTTGTTCTTTTCGTCTCTTTTCTCTTTCTCTTGTTCTTTTTCGTCTCTTTTTTTTTCTCTTTCTTTTCGTCTCTTTTTTTTCTTTTGTTCTTTTCGTCTCTTTTTCTTCTCTCTTGTTCTTTTCGTCTCTTTTTTTTTCTCTCTTTGTTCTTTTTCTTTTCTCTCTCTTGTTCTTTTCTCTCTTTTCTCTCTCTTGTTCTTTTCGTCTCTTTTTTTCTCTCTCTTGTTCTTTTCGTCTCTTTTTTCTCTCTCTTTTTTTTTTGTTCTTTTCGTCTCTTTTTTCTCTCTCTTGTTCTTTTCGTCTTTTTTCTTTTTTTTGTCTCTTTTCTCTCTCTCTTGTTCTTTTCGTCTCTTTTTCTCTCTCTTGTTCTTTTCGTCTTTTTTTTCTCTCTCTTGTTCTTTTCGTCTTTTTTCTCTCTTGTTCTTTTCGTCTCTTTTTTTCTTTCTCTTGTTCTTTTTCGTCTCTTTTTTTCTCTTGTTCTCTTTCGTCTCTTTTTCTCTCTCTTCTTTTCGTCTCTTTTTTCTCTCTCTTGTTCTTTTCGTCTCTTTTTCTCTCTCTTGTTCTTTTCGTCTCTTTTTCTCTCTCTCTTTTTTCTCTCTTCTTTCTTTTCTTTTCGTCTCTTTTTTCTCTCTTTGTTCTTTTTCTTTTTCTCTCTCTCTTTTCTTTTCGTCTCTTTTTTCTCTTGTTCTTTTTTCTCTTTTCTCTCTCTTTTTCTTTTCTCTCTTTTCTCTCTCTCTTTTCTTTTCGTCTCTTTTTCTCTCTCTTGTTCTTTTCGTCTCTTTTTTTTCTCTCTCTCTTGTTTTTTTCGTCTTTTTCTCTCTCTCTTGTTCTTTTCGTCTCTTTTTCTCTCTCTCTCAAAGATTCTCTTTTTCTCTCTCTTTTTTTTCTCTTTTTTCTCTCTCTTGTTCTTTTTTCTTTTTTCTCTCTCTCTTGTTCTTTTCGTCTCTTTCTCTCTCTCTTGTTCTTTTTCTCTTTTTTTCTCTCTTTTGTTCTTTTCGTCTCTTTTTCTCTCTCTTGTTCTTTTCGTCTCTTTTTCTCTCTCTCTTGTTCTTTTCGTCTCTTTTTCTCTCTCTCTTGTTCTTTTCGTCTCTTTTTCTCTCTCTCTTGTTCTTTTCGTCTCTTTTTCTCTCTCTCTTGTTCTTTTCGTCTCTTTTTCTCTCTCTCTTGTTCTTTTCGTCTCTTTCTCTCTCTCTTGTTCTTTTCGTCTCTTTTTCTCTCTCTCTTGTTTTTTCTCTCTCTCTCTCTTGTTCGTCTCTTTTCTCTCTCTCTCTTTTCGTCTCTTTTTTCTCTCTCTCTCTCGTTCTCTCTCTCTCTCTCGTTCTCTTTCTCTCTCTCGTTCTCTCTCTCTCTCTCTCATTTTCTCTCTTTCTCTCTCGTTTCTTTTTTTTCTCTCGTATTTTCTTTTCTCTCGTTCTTTTTTCTCTCGTTCTTTTCTCTCGTTCTCTTTTCTCTCTTTTCTCTTTTTCTCGTTCTCTTTTTCTCTCGTTCTCTTTTTCTCTCGTTCTCTTTTTCTCTCGTTCTCTTTTTCTCTCGTTCTCTTTTTCTCTCGTTCTCTTTTTCTCTCTCTCTTGTTGTTTCTTGTTTTTATTTCTCGTTATTTCTATTTTCTGAACTTTACTTAGCTTTTGCATTCCACTTTCCACAAGTCCAATGCATTTTAGGATTTCGCTGTTGCATCCATCATATGTTAAAACCCTTCCCAAACATCTAACATTCAGCACTTGCTTGATGTTGACATCTCCAGTTTGTAACTCGCATCTTATGCTTTCCCTTTTGCTGATCACCATACTGTCTTTTTGCAGTTGAGGGTTAGTAGTTTTTTTTCTTGCTTTCTTTTGCTACCTTATCTAGGAGGGACTCTAATTTTCTTTTCGAGTTACACAGATGACACCGTATTGATGGCTAATCTTACATTGTGAAGATTAAGTCCTTCCATACACCTTGTAAGATCTCCAACTCGCGTAGAATAGCCTCACTGTGTGGGTTGAATATATCTGGGGAGAAGAAGCATCATTGTCTTACGCCTTCTTTCATCTTAGTTAGGAAGACTAAATAGCACCATTGGGGAGAAAGTATTGCGCGGAACGGACTATGATGACCTTGAAAAAGAAAACATTATTCGCAAAGAAAATGAAACATTATTTCTTATTTCTTGGTAGCGTGCAATAAATGTGTGAATTTACTGTTAATTCACCCCAAATAATGTAGTTACTTAACGCAGATATTAATTCACCACAAGAACCGTCCTGGGTAAGACGATAAACGACATCCGGCTGCAAGGCCTCTGATCAGGAGGTTTTGAGGAGTGTGGGACCACCTCTTAATTTCTGGTGTTCCAGACCGGGGGTGATAGCACCTGTTAGGGTCCCAGCTATGGGCAAATAGTTAACACCCAAACTTGTGTAAAAATAGGTTTTAATACCAGAAATATTTTGTAATAAAAAAATTATTACTAGCAATAATTTTTGAAGGAAAAAGTATCAGTAATACTTTTAAAAAAAATACCAGCGATACCAACAGCTGTACATTCTTTGGAAAAAATCTGACCAGCTATAGAGTTCTTCAAGGACAAATATTTCCAGAAATAGATTTTTAAAGAAAAACATTACCAGCAATAAAAATTTTGTCGGTATTAAATAACCCATTGAGATTAATATGCCACTAAACAAAACAAACCAAACCAAATCACTGCAAGAAATTTTAAATTTTAAATGAAAGTTTTTTTGTTTTTTTTTAATTAAATCATTGGCGCATTTTTGAAATCATAAATAGCAAACAAAATTTATTTAACTTGCCTCGCAACAACTCTAACCCTCAGAAAGAAAATTCACCAAAATCAGAAATTTATTCACATTTTCTAAGTGCGGATAATATTCAAGGAACTTACAAGGAAATTTTACAATTTAAAGAAAAATATTTTTGATTTGTTTATTTGGTGAGTGCGAACGATGGCCCCACACTTAATAGATAACCAGAGTCGTCCTCATTTGACGCAAGCGCAAAGATCAACCTAACCTGAGTGCAATGGAAGGGCCTATCAATTGGAGAATTTGGTGTGAATTTTAGTAAATATAATTTATTTTGGTATGAATTAACAAAAGATTCATAAAGCATAATTATATTTTAAACTAAGAAAGTACGAAGCAGATAAAAAAAACTTTTATCCTGAAAAGTGTCCATGAAACGGTTAATGAGAAAATGATTTGGTGACTGATGTGTTATACGACAATATTTTATTGTCTGAAATAATTATGAAGATGATATATTTAGATGATTTTTTTTTTTTTTTTTTTTTTTTTTTTGTAACAAAATGATTGATTTTAAATCATTGTTGCAATTTCTGCTGAAAAATGATGCCTTCCAATATTACTCAATGATCCTGCCGATGTGACCTCCATCTTCTGGCTTTTTCCTACTGTATTTTGGATAGGAGTTATTCCCTTCAAAATTTAATTTTAAAAAGGTGGAAAATAGCTTAATCTGACCCCTTTGATCTGTATTTGTTGTAATATCTGATTAAATGACTTGATGAGATTTCATCATTGATATGACAATTGAATTGTCACAAAAATATGCATTTTAAGGCAATACCCACTGAGAGGTGATTTCTTGCTCAAACATATTGTCTCATTTAGAATTTGTCAATGTGACCTCCATCTTCTAGCTTTCTCTTTCTGTATTTAGGATAGGAGTCATTATCTTGATCAAATTTAAATCAAAGGTGGGGGAAATTTTCAGCCGGGGGTCAGTGCGCCCTGGCGACCTCCTTTGATCAAAAATGAAATATACTTATCCAAGCACCCTAGGTATTGTAGTTTCAGAATATATATGGTTATGGAGGGGTAGTCTATCTCCAAAATCCTGGAAGGAGTTCGATAACAAGCGCGCACGCACACACACACACACACACTCTGGTTACAACTTATATATGTGTGAGACAGGACCATAATTGTTATCGGTCCGGTAAAATGGGAGTGGTACGTCGAGTTCAAATTCCAGCTAACACGATAACCGTTAGGAAAGTTATGAATCCATCCTTTATTCACCCAGCTATGGGTTGAATAGCAGCACAGACAGGATCCAATAGTCTTGGTTGGCAACCATCCTACCGCACAAAGAGAGGGCAACCTACTGCGAGAAAATATTCTGCCTAATCAGTCATGAATCGAAAGAGACCAGATCGCCCAAACGTATATCGAGTATCGTATTGAACTAACTGAAATTCCTCCTACCCGCTTTAATTTAGACACCAAGCATTTTTAACAAGTGACACTGTAGTGGACCGTGGAGGTGAAGATGTAAAAAACACACATCGGTTAAAATTTCCTGCTAGCCAGTCCAGCTACAGGAGAATGTTGGACGTTAATTAAGTCCAAAGAAAACAAACAAGACCGATAATTATATACAACAGTGTAACCCGGATATAAGAGATTTTCTCTGGTCCCAAATTAGAGCCTGTGTTAATGTAAACAAAATAGACCAAACCCGGATATAAAAGACTTCTTCTCCGGTCCCGACAACTCTCTTACATCCGGGTTACACTGTATATGTATTAACAAATAGTTACAAGCACATGGACAGTTACATTGAGTTTGTGTGGCGAATATTATGTGTGTGTATTGTGGTGAGTGTTCGTACGTACGTGTATTGGTATTGTTCTTAGCGTGTTCCTAGAATTTGGGAAACGTTGTATTGGTGAAAGCTCACATATTGATATTAGCTGAAATGAAAAATGAAAAGAATTACCCACCTCATCAACGCAAGGTGGTATAAGGCCTGAGGAAAAAGAAAGATCGAGGCAAAAGTTCACCCAGTATTTATAGCCAGGGGAGAGAGACCCCTGGTGAAGGATTAAGGAACTAAGGAGGAGCTAACTCCGACAACACTTTTAAAATGTTACAATTTAACTTTTAAGGAAAAAGATTTTCAACTGTCAGAAATTGGTAAACCAGATTTTAGATGTTTTATCTATTTTTTTTTTTTTAAACTGATCTTGAAAAATATCTAATTAATCATTTGTTTAAATGAGTAGTCGAGTTGCGGCACGACATTAAGAAAATCCATAGTATTTCATCGTATGCCAGATTCAAATCCTTGAGTTCTTATACCCCATATTTTCCCATAATTTCTTGTGTCTATATATGCAATCCGTTAGATTGAATGTTTTTTGTCTTTCGTTTGTATGATAAATCTTTCGTGATATCACAGGTTACAGATGCCAAGTAGATATATGTGCTGTTATCTAAACTCTAGTGGTTCGATTAAAGGCCTACTCTAAAACATGTGAATGTTCACGTTCCATGTTATATCAACACGTGTATTCCTCTTTGTTGAAAGTATGTTTTTAATGCTCTTTCAAAACTAAAAGCAAGCAAATCTCGAAGAAAAAAAAAGTAGGAATAACAACAAAACGGAACCCATTAGGTAGTGAAAAGTCTATTATGATACAAGTAAATAGTCACGTCAAATACCAAGTCAGCTTAATTAGAGTGTAAGAAATTAAATAAAAGGGAAAGAAATAGTCGAGAAATACAAAGTACATTTTTTTGTAAAGAAAAGTCATAAATGCATACCAATGCTTAGAAAAGATTTGTTTAAAGCTTGTACTTACCTTTTTATAGAATTATTCGACTGGAGCCACTAGAAGGTTCCAACTGCGACCAGGGATATTTTTCTGTTAGTCTGTGTAAAGAGAGTATATATATATATATATATATATATATATATATATATATATATATATATATATATATATATGAAATATAGATGTACTATTTTCAGTGTCTTGTATAACTAAGAATGATATTAATATTTTTTGTATATCAGGTGACAGCCATTCTCTCCAATGCTATACTATTGTACGTTATTAACAGAAATCGTTTTTATTATTTAAATTAAAACCTGTCTATCCTTGTTTCTTGAGGACTCTCGCCGAATACAGAAAGAATTCAATGCGAAAGAAAGCTGCGAAGAAAATGTCATTTCTTAACAGAATTATGAAAATGCTTTTCTATAGAAGTAACTGAACATGTAAGTACAAACGGAGGACATAGATATTCAGTGAAGTTTTAGCAATTCTGAATGTCGACGTTTGAAAGGTAGAAAAAAACGACACATAGTCAGAGAGTTGGAACCTCTTTTACAACACTCTCATTTCATTATATGTTTTTTTCCCACTCTCCGATTGTCCCCCGGTAATTTATACGGCCTACTACATTATGTATTATAAATATTTTTTTAAATACATGTTGAGAAACACAAATTTCTAAATATATAGGATGAAGAATTATTATTGAAATTCGGACATTTCAGTCGTTGTGCCTTCAAACACTCGAAGTCCGCAAGGCGCAGCGACTCTACTAATAGCAACAAAGATTAGAACAATAGACTGAATGTAAATAAATGCAAATTAAGATTGTTTAGAGTTTGTGTTAAATAGCCGGATAGATTGGTCTCTCTTGCATTGGTTGGCAACCAGAAAATAAAATAAGTCTAAATTCATCCCTGCTTTAAATAATAGGGTAGATTGCCATATCATGGTTACCCTGTCTAGGCTAAGGCACATTTTTACGTAAAGCAGTTCAGAAGAAGGACAATTGAAAAAGGAATATCTCCATCGATTATCTTGCCTTAAACACACACTTAATTAGTTGTCTTGCTCTTAGAGAATTATCTTAGAATTTTTATCTAAAACATACTTACTTTTATTTAATTTATTTTTTCAAAGAATGCTGAACAATATTTATTCTTCCAAACGTAAAGATGAGGTAACAGATGAGGTTCTCCAGAAATATGCTGAAAAACCAATTTGACGGACTATGTGAGTAACAGGGAAGTTAAAAATGAGAAAAGGAAAATTGTATTTAGAATTAAAGACTGTTTATATTTTTGTGTAATATAAGGTAAGAGGGCTTGAAGATTTGATATTTAAATGTCATTGAGAGGAAAGTACGTGTAATCTACCTCGCCAGCTTGTTTAAATAGATAGCAAAACAGGGACTGGGAAATATACTAGGGTACTAATTTCCTAATACTGGGAGATATACTAGGGTACTAATTTCCTACTAAAGTTATAAAAAATCACAAAAAAAAGAAAGAAAAAAGATACGATCTGTAATCACCATGCTTCTTTATTATCCCTTTTATAATTTATAATAAATTGTATAAAATTTGAATTTTATTTATTATTAAAAGAAGCATTGAGAAATCCCAAATTCTGCTAAGATCCTATTTTATATTTTTCTTATTTAATATTATGTCCCTTTAAGATACAAGCAGTCATGACTCTGTACAGATTCTGTTTTTTATAATCTGTAAATTGTTATTACTTTTGGCAAAGATATAGTAGTGCAAGGGTCGGTAACCTCCAGTACGTGTGCCACACATGGCACACCAGGCAATTTCCAATTGCATGCAGCCTTAAATGACATCACAAGGTCCAAACCAATAACTACTAGAATGCAAAGAATATATTTAGTTGTTTCAATCTTAATATATACTAAAGTATATATACTATATATATTACTATATAAAATATATTGTAGAACAGATTTATTTACCTTGACTTGTATAAAAATAGGTATGCTGTTGGCATAATTAATAATTTTAAAACCCTAAGTCGGCACATAGTTAGCAAGAGGTTGCTGATCCTGGTGTAGTGGTTTTCCGTTGCCTTCTCCATAGTTTTGAATTTGGAGTTGTCTTTCTCTGAGACTGGCTGCCTTCCAAGGCTAGTCAGTTCACTCTACACTGCAATTTAACCTGAAGTTAGCAGAAGAAATAGATTCAGGCCTTTTTAAAGAGCATGAGTACAAAGTGAATATGAAGAATATTCTTGAATCTGCTTGAAATTCTTTTAAATAGATAACAAAACAGGGACTGGGAAATATACTAGGGTACTAATTTCCTACTAAAGTTATTAAAAATCACAACACCCAGCATCTATTTACTAAGCTTGTAAAAAGTGATTCAGTTTTCTGTCGATCTTGGTACGTAGAAATCTGAATTTGAGCCTAAGTCAGCCGAGTACAAGGGCAACAGAAATGAGGCGCCATTTGGTAAATGATTTTTGCTACACTAATACAATAAACGAGTACTAATTAAGAGAACATGTTTTCTGTCAATGTTTTCAGCCTTTTAGATTTCTACGACGTAAGATAGAATGGAAAGAATTTAAAATAAATCTGGTTAAAAATTGAAAGTTCAGAAGGCAAACTTACTATCTATTTCACATCAGCTTCTGGTCCCAGTAGAAAATGAGTCTCCGTAAATTCTTACGAATCAAAGAAACAAAAAACACTTTCAACTATATTCTATATTTAGGCGTTTTCAGCTCAGATAACTGCAATTGAATAAGATCGTAAAGATGAGGTGGGGGGTATGAACATAAATACACTTTCTTCTGCAATATATGATCACACGGAACGTTTAAGTTTTTTTCGACAACTGTGCACTTTCTATCGTGAATGAAAGAAAAGTCTGTGTATATAAACGATTGCAATGTATATAAACACAAAATGTCATTTCTGGTTAAAGTTCTCAACAATCGATTATACAGACAAGGATCAATCATTGCCAATCACGAGTTAAAAAAGATGTGAGATTGACATAAACATGCATTAAATTACAGATAAAAAAGTCTATATAATTGTTACTGTAATATTGCATGGTCTAGTATATATATATATATATATATATATATATATATATATATATATAGTTTGTGTGTATGTAATTATATGTAAATACTGTTTATTATAAACAGAGAATTTACTTAAATATTTGTAACTACAGTGTAACCCGGATATAAGAGATTTTCTCTGGTCCCAAATTAGAGCCTGTGTTAATGTATATAAAATAGACCAAACCCGGATAAAAGACTTCTCCTCCAGTCCCGACAACTCTCTTATATCCGGGTTACACTGTATAAAAAGAACGTATAAGCATAATAAATATATGTATATGCGTATAAATTTAAAACATTTTTTTTGTCTATACGTTCTTTTTATAGATGCAAATATTTAAGTGAATGCTGTGTTTATAATAAACAGTATTAACGACATTTACCCGCCTGAATGTCCGAGAAATTTTCATAGTAGAGAGAAATGTTTTACTTCATTTGATTTAATTCTATGAATAATATTAATTTCAAATTTGAAAAATCAGTGCGTAATCCAGTTACCATCGGTCATCACCTAATCGATATTTTAATTTCCATTGTTTTCTCAGTAAAACCATCTTCAAATGAAAATTTGTCTGTTCCACTGGAATATTCTGTCTCTGTAAAATACATCTGAATAAGCCCTACCGTCATATGTACAATTTCTCAGAATTTAACTTATTTTTATGCTTTCTTTCAATCTCATGTTTGCTATTTCTATCAGGAAGGAAAATTATAAATAATACTTGAGAATTTCTTCAATTAAATGAGCGAATTCATGTTCACTTTCAGGCACGTACGAATATATATGTCGCTCACCGAACCTGGATGAAAAAATGAAAAATATTTACGAAGATGCAAATTTGTGATATAGTTTGGTGTATTTGGTATCCAGGGTGGGCCAAAAGTAAGCTTAATGCTGTTTCCTTATTTCTTTCACGTTTTAGATCTAATTTCGAACTGTTCTTTTAGCATGATGAAGCATCTCCGCATTATGCTTTTGGCAGTCAGGTACTACCTTAACCAAACCTTTCCACAGCGTTGGTTCGGAAGAAAGGACAGCAACGAATGGGCATCACGTTCACCTGACCTAACGCCAATTAATTTCTTTTGGGCGAAGTGTAGTAAAGAGGAAGGTTTATGAGAGAAATCCCCACACAGTTGACGAATTAAGAGTACATCTCAGAAGCATTTATTGAAATTGATGCAGATCGGTTTTGCGTTGTGCTGTGTCACTGGATTCTAAAGAGGTTCAAGGAGTGTTGCAGGGCATTTTGACCACTTAAGAGATTAAACTGTGTTTAAAATAATGTAAGTAATGTGGTAAATTACATACTTACTAAGTGTATGCATATTTTTGGCCCACCTTGTATACAATTGGATAATTTTTACAATTTTTTTTTTCTACACTGGGTAGTTGATAGTGACGACTCAGCTAGCTGATCTGTGCGTTTAAATTGATCTTTTATATTTTTTTTTATATTACTCTGTAATTTGATTTGTATTGGTTTACATTGAAACACTTTCTTAGCTAGTGTCACGGTTTGGGTGGCATGGCTGGTCCACGCCAATATTGTCAGTATTTATTGAGATCTATCATATGTAAAAGTAAGAGTTGTAAATATATTCGAGCAAGGAGATCTGTGGTAAAAATTCAAGACATAACAAGATAAAGAAGAGGGAATTGTCAGTTAATAGTGCTTCGTAACCTAAACAAATAGGCTTACTTATACGGCATCCTCAGAGGTCAGGGTTGAAGCCGTCCTGCTAATCCATCAACTTGTGAGCAGAATCGTTTGTCCTTAAAACCCAACGTTCTTCCCCTTTTATATTTGCCATTTATCACTTCCTTTGACTTACCAATAATTCTGAATCATTTAGTTTAGATTTTTTATCCATTTTTTTCTTTTTTTTCATTTTTGCCCCCTAACTTTGTTTTTACTCCCACTGGTTCTTTTCATTCTCCTGTCCAATATAGCGTTGATATTTCCATTATTTTCACCACCCACGTTAACGTTGATCTTTGGACATAGAGAGACAGACTATTTATTCAGAAAGGCGCCCTTGTGCCGGTTAGCGAATTGAAGACCTCCTACAGAAGACATTTGATGTGTTGATAGTTTTGATTCATATTAAGCACGATGATTGTCATCAAGGTGAAGATGATTAAAAATAACAAATGGAAAGAAAATTACCCAATCTAAACCAGAAGACAGGTTCAAGCCATCATGAAGAAAGATATGTCAGATATTAGATATAGCTGTCTCTGTCAGTTACAGACTGAGGGAAATAAGTGAAAATTTAGGGGGAAAATCTCTTAACATTCAGTTCTCCCAATTGAAAAAGTTATGAAACATGTAGGTGGCCGTTGCATGCATCATTTCCAACCACAATAGCACAATCTCAGATAAACTTGCAAAAGGATTAGAAGAATTGGAACACAATTTCGAAACTCCGCCATCCAAAATTAGATCAAGGCTTTGAAATATTCACTTTATGGCTGTGTTTTTAGGGAATTATAAAATACTATCAATTCCCATGGAGAAAATTATTTGAGCATTTCCGGACTCATAAAATAAACTTACACCAGATGTTCGACGATTGACATTGCTACAATGAATGAAGGACAGTATGACTTACATTTTTAAAAGCGTAGGTAGATTTAAGGAAGATTTACAAGGTTTTTACACTGCCTACATTGCTGTGATCCAGTCTGTCAATTCTCAAGCTTTTTTTCTTCTTAAATCAGAGAAGACGAGTAGCTTCTACTTTCGACATAGGAGCATGTGAAAGATAAAGTTTCAGTTGAAAAGTAATGGGAATTGCTTCTTCGCTTTCTGACCACGAGACCCGGGTTCGAATCTCACCGTGGTTGATTTGTCAGGAATGTGACTTCTTGATGTTATTGGTCTAGCGGGGTGTTGATCTCAGTGTGGCACATTTGTAAAGTCTCACCCATGCCTTGTGAGTTAAATTAGGTAGACTGAACCCTTTGGGAGCCGTCGATGTTTCTGATATGTCGAAGTCGCAAGTCATCGTGACTGAGGGTTTGAACGTGCTGGCCTTGTTCAGACTGCTGATCTCGCTAGATAACGTGAAACTCTCCCAGAAAATGTAACTACGGTCCTCTCAGTATAGTTGCAATGTAAACCACACGTGGGCTCTATGGGTTTTAATCAAACACCAATATGTCTGAGCAGGCGGCTGAAAGGAGAATTAGCTAGCCTTCCTAGTAGACGGGCATCCTTTGATACAAGTGCCGAGCCAGCCATTTAACACACGAAAACATGGCAATACCTCTCCCCGTGTAGTAGGTCTTTCCTAAAAGAAAATGTTTATGAGATATCAGCGTAACCTGCATCCAGATAACATTACGAAAATTAGTAAAAATTTTAAAGATATATTTAGGTATTGAGGCTTTGTGTCTTTCACTTGATATTCAGTGAGTAACAACTGGTTATTCCTTTTCTGCTGTTACCTATACTTTTAGAGGATTAGGTGAATTATCTCTCTCCACAATTTCCTGTTTTGTTACTCTACGTAAATTTTAAACCTTTATCATCCATCTTTTTTCACGTTCACTAAAACTAGTTAAGTAGGTTACTCACTTTTCTTCCTGCTACTTACTTCAATAGGTTTAGGCTATGTTTATGTCCTTTTATGTGTCACAGATTTTAGCTGTTTTCGGAATACGTAGGTACCTCAACGGGATCGCTAAAAAAAAGAGCATAGCATGATGAAAAAGACGCCAAACTTTTTTAATCGTTCCTAGCACGTCCGAAATTTTCGTTAAAAATCTTTTTTTGAGTCAGTAAAATTGACCATTTTTTTCCATTTTATAAAAACTGGAAATCTCACTTTGAAATCCTTTTAAATATCAATTATCATTTTTTCAAAACTTTATTTTAAGAAAATCAGAAATTATAATGTTTATTTAAAATATTTTGAACCAAACTTAACTTAGCTTCTGCGCCGAAAAGATGTAATTTGGAAATAAAACAAAACGCGTCGTAAACATTCGCGTCACTTGACAGGTGATGAATGACATTGACGGATTCCGTGAGGATAATTTGTTCTACTGAAGGAGAAAAGTGAAATAATTTACATTTAAGTGAACAAATTATTTACCTCGTTATTTTTAAGGAAAACTTTCAGCGCTCTATTTATTTATTTATTTTTTTTTTTTTTGTACTTAGTTTTCACCTTTACGTTTACGATGCTTTATGGAAAATATATTATAAAGAAATTAAAATAAGACTGTTAAGAGTGAGATTAAATTTCATATTTCATAAGAAAGTTATCTAATTACGAGTATTAGTTTATTAGTTTTTATTTTTCACAAAAGTTTCTTGTTGCTCACCTGTTCCATCCAACTTAATCTCAGCATTCGTTGATATCTGCATCTGTAAGAAGATTGGTTAGCATTACCTGACATGAAGGATATTAGATAAGACATGGCAGATCAGCACGTTTTCCATGTGAAAAAAGCAATTTTTAATAGAATTCAACAGGTAAACATCAATTAATATACTAAGGTCAATAATAATATATATTTTTCTGCTTCGAATTGATTTAATATAACTAAAAACAAGAAAAAATTGACATATCAGTTCCCGTACGATTACTGAAGTTAAACAAACCTAGTCAGTATCTTGATTGGTGACTTCTTGGAATATTAGGTGCTGTAAGCTGGTATGTGTGAGTGGTTTAATGTATAATGGAGCGGAATTGTTAATTAGAGATCAGTTCCAATTCCAGGAAATTACTTTAACTTCATAATCAAGATGTTTTGAATGGCGTAAGTTACAACTAAGAAGCTCAAATCTAAGGTGTATATCCATACAATACAATGCACCTTCGTACTGTGTAAAGCTGATTATTCCCTACCTTGACAAAATGGTTACAAAGTCACCAGTATTAAAACAATAGAAAATTTGTTTTCCATTATAAAATGCAATGTATATCAGAATGATAAACAATCAATGATTGGTTTGCTTTTACGTTTTATCAACCCTTTCAGTGTTATTTAAAGCCAGAAAATATTTTAGATTGTAAGAATCTTTTGGTGGATAATACTGATTTACTGATACAAGTCCTACTAATTAACCCATAGTTGGAGGGAGAAGAGGTGGATTCATACCCTTTCCAAAGGGTATTTACGCCTATAACGAACCAGATCGAAAATGGAACTCTGTTCTCCGATTCCCAATTCGGAACCGTTATCCGTTACACCATCTGCACATCCAATTTTACAAGTTGTATTTTAAAGAGTTCACCCAGATTCGACGTTGCTTAACTTCGGTGATCGCACGAGAACCGTTGGTTTAACGCAATATGACCTTAAGCCTAACAAAGAAAATTTCTGCTAACTAATAACAATTGTAGCGAGTAATGTTAACGTGAAAACAGTAAAGTTAACCAATAAAAGGTCTAAAAATCGATAAAGATTATAGAATGTCATAGAACTAATATTAAGAAAAAAAATATATAGTCGGTTATATGACGTACTATATAATACTTTCCCGATTATCCGTACCTTAGTTTTCAGGACTTCAATAATCTGTTTATGAAATGAAGAGAAAAAAACGATGTCCTCAGAACGGTTTTCAATTACCCGTACTAAAGTCATTTTAATGTTTCATCAGACAAAAGATTTGATGATTTAGAAAGCCATATTGAAAGTTGGAACGAAGTACAGATGGCACAAAACGCTGGTAATCTCCGCTCTTCTATATGAATGTGAAACATGGACACTGATGGCAGAAACAGAGAGAAGAGTCCAAGAGTTTGATGACAAATGACCAAGAAAACTCCTTGGTGTCTTCTATTGGGAACATATGACCAATGAGTTTGTGCGAAAAGGGTTGAAAGTTTTGTGGGCCACCAGCAATCTTTTCTCGCCACTGCCAAATAGAAGAATGGCGTGGTTTTGACAAGTTACAAGGCCTGATAGCCTGTGCAACACCATCATGCAAGACACCATTGATCGTGGACGTAGGAGATGAATCCAACGCAAAAACTGGTTGGTCAATGGATAAGTATGACTATACCAGATTTGCTGATGGCTGCTATTGATAGACCGTTGTTGAGTAGATTCAATATGGCTTCTGCATTCGAATGATTACAAAAGTCAAGGGAATTCTGATGATGATTGAACTTTTGATGAAAAAGCTGATAAATGAAAACGAAATAAATGATTAGTTCAATGTAGACGGCATTGAGTGTGAATAGCTAAATGACCAGGGCATTGTTGAAATTAGAACTTCGCCGTAAAATTCTGAAGAGGGGGATGATGATAATATTATGTTGAATTTTAACAGTACTAATGCCTAATTTCAAACAAGAAATCAATGATCGTTTGAAAAATGTTTAAGTTCGTTGCACTTTCAACCAGAAGCTACCCTTTAATCTAGCTTCAGGATTTAATGACCAAAAATAAAATAAATAAAGCGTGAGCAGTCGAAAGCGGCTATGAATTGATGTATTTTTGCATCGAGAATAAACTAGAGAGAAACTTGAACAAATCGTATGAAAATGTTATGTGATAATATCAATATTTAAATGACGGTTTCCTTCATTCCTTTTCGATGACTTCGCCGTCCTGGGTAAGACGATAAACTACATCCGGCAGCAAGGCCTCTGATCAGGAGGTTTTGTGGAGCGTGGCACAACCTCTTCCTTGCTGATGTCCCCAGGTTCACTCTGACCCGTGGTGGTAGCACCTGTTAGGATCCCAGCTATGAGAAAATAATTAACTCCCAAACTTGGGTAAAAAAAAACTATGAAAGTGTAAAATAGGTTTTAATAACAGCAATAAATTTTTGAAGAAAAATTATTATCAGCACTATATTTTTGAAGAAAAAAAATTATTACCAGCAATATTATGGAAAAAAATTACCAGCAATAAAAGTCTTGTCGGCATTAAATAACCCATTGAGGTTGATATGCCGTAAAACAAACCAAATCGATAGCTTCGATATTCAATAATCGGTAATATTGAATTATCCGGACGTATTTTCTTAACACTCTCGTTACGTCTCCGGATAATTGAAAAAGTATTGCGTTAAGTAATTATGATTCTACACCCTCTCTTTTGGACTTATAAAATGTAAAAACTTTATTTTTAAAAATTAATACGATGTAGGATTGGATGGATTCATGTTTTCTGACGTAAATTTTGTGCACGGTGTCACATTTTCAAAGAATTTACCAAAAGGTCAGCTCAGTGACCATTGTACTTATATGCAGGCACTACAGAAAGAAATGAAGACTTAAGTTATGTACAGACCGTAAGATAAATGAATACAGCTGTTTCAACAAGCAGAAATAAATTAAAAAAAAATATAAATTCCAAAAGAGATATTTTTCTTTGATAAAAATGTCTTGCTCTTTTGAAAATTACTTGCATCGCATCATGTTGGCTGTTTACGGATTTAAGGAAGAATATTAAGTTAGAAAAATTTGCATACGTCAATCACTTACTCAATAGGAGGTGCTGTAGGTGCTATACGATTTTATTCCACAAAAAATGTAGCATATTAAAGATGGTGCTTTTTGTAAAAGTGATTTACACCTCGGCCTGTTTCCGTTTCAAAATTTGTGCAAATTGATTCCTTTTTACTTCTGATTTGTGATTTTCTGAAAAGAATACTTGTTTTTTTTAATCTTTTTTGAAAGGAATCTATTTGAATATAGAAATATTTATGTATTACTTGTTTTATATTTTCTTATTCATCGAAAGGCATAATGGAGACGATATTCTTAACTGAAAGTTAAACACAGTGACTGCTTCAGTCAAATATGCAGATAATCTGGAATATTTATTCTCCTGAAAGAAATGCACAAAAACAATTCAAAAACGGCGATATAAGCTGTTAATATTTAAACTTAATATATAATGTATAAAAGTTTAGACGAGTTGTTTCTCCTATTCTAAAGGATGTTTACAACCATCAGAAAACCAGTTCAATTCTCTCTCTCTCTATCTATATATATATATATATATATATATATGTTATATAGGATGTTACATAGAAAACGTATCAATCAAAATCCCTACACAATTGCAGTTGTTTCGATGCGTACAAATGCATCTCATCAGACTGCTGTAAATTACTGGCGAGTGAACGATTTATTTAGATCTAAATAATTCGTTCACTCGCCAGTAATGTAAAATCGTCTGATGTGATGCATTGATATGCATCGCAACACGGCTGCAATAGTGTAACGATTTTGACATATTTTAATATCCTAAAATAAAGAATATTGCTCTACTTTGTATTGAAACCTCTTTTAAATTAAATGTTACGAACGTTGAAATTGTAATCTATACGTCCTCCTTCTACCTGGAGATATATATATATATATATATATATATGAGGTGGTGTGGCGATTACATTTTTGGTATGACTAAAACTGCGAGTTCATACCCAACAAAAACCGTAAGCTAAGAATTAGACATTCTTCAGTAGTTTCGTCATGCATGGTACTGAACACATTGAGAAATATCTAAATGGTTATATATATATATGTGTGTGTGTGCTTTCTATGATCAATCATTACATATGGTTCCAGCGAATGAACCATGTATGCGGCGAGGATCATTTTTTTTTTTTTTTTTTCGAAATCGTTAAAAAATGCACCTGCGTATTGACAATCATTGTTAGCCAGCATACCAATAGATTTTTTATTGTTATTATGTACTAATGTTCACTTAGAACATAACGTTCTGCGATCTTTAAAATCGCTATCAATTTAGAACGTTTTAGCACAATTTTTGCTACTGGGATCCTCCAAATATTCCTTAAACTTTTGGCAAGCATTATTAAGGTGGAGTGGTACATGTGTATCAGTCGAGTGACGAGCATCAATGCAATCAATCACCAGAAGAATGCTAGAAAATGTGTGAAAACACTGAGAAATCACCACTGCCACTTGTCGCCGAAAAATTCACAATTTATCAACTGTCTGACATGGATAAAATTATAGAATCTGAAAAGAGAGCCTATTCCGGGTAGTTTCAACTGTCATCATATATATATATATATATATATATATATAGAGAGAGAGAGCGATAGAGCAGCTCCTCTTATTGATATAATGATGTCTGTGTCTCCTTTTCTTTTGAGAACACGTTTGCTTTCCAATGCAGCGTGCAGAATAAATCAATGCGACCGCTAATGTATTTATCTTACAAACGATCTTTTTGTCCTGTCTTACGGAAGACTTCCTTTCCATGGTTGACTGCTTAAATAGAAGCTGATTACCTAAAGAAAACTGAAGTCGCTTTCTGTCTGAAAACGCAAGGATCAGTTCACGGTATTCAATTTACAACCGACAGAAAATCACTGACCCTGCTGCTAAACATTCGAGGATTCAAAAGACAAGGATGGTAATGAAAGTTTAGAGATTCTATTTTAACAATTATGATGATATCTTTAGGTTTGAGTTACTGGTATTAACTGAATTCTGAGAAATGATCGTCAAATTATTGGCTAGATTGAAAAAGTAATTTTCTCTTCTCGATATTCATGCCAAATGTAATGATACTCTTATACGCAATTTTAATTTCGACTAGGATTGTCCATGCCTTCATTTTCTTTTCACACGTCTTCAGCTTTCTTTGTTTTTTTGGGGGTTTTTTTTTCTAATCGTCTCGGAAATAACAGATACAAATGTCTTCATATTACGCAATATTTTTGCACAGAGCTAAGGTCTTTAAATTTAACATTTTTTTTATTAATATCTGTCTATATTTCTGAGATGATACATTGTAACTATTTACACTATTTACATTGTTCGGACCGTCGTCCACATCTTCGTTATCATATTCACGACGTTTCGGCCCTTGTACGCTCCAGCCTTCAGTTGATTGGAATTTCGAACTGAACCTTTTGCTTCGTCCACAGAGATAAATCGTTCTAGTTCCACGTGTCATACCACTTCGGATATCTCAGGTACTGAATTCACAATTCTTTGTGTCAAGTCATTGGATTAATTCAACCAACTGTTTTATACAACGCTTTTTACAGCCCAAGTGGACGAATAAAGCGTTCAGTTCAAAATTCCATTCAACTGAAGAAGGCCGGAGCGTACAACAGCAGAAACGACGTAGGTATGAAAGTAAAGAGGGGGAAAACAGTCCGAACAATGTAAATAGTGCCAATACTCTTCTTTTTTCTTCCGGTAGAAGTGATTTCATCAACTCTTTTCGGTTGCTTTACCATATCTAGATTCTCTCTGGAAAGACTGCGTCATCCATCGCAATTTTGCTCTCCCTGATAACTTTGCATTTTTTTTCTGTTTTGTATAACAGCCTCTGGTTTGCATAATACAATACCATTTTTCTGCATTTTCAGATTCAAATAGTTTCCCTACAAATAAATATTCTTTTTATGTCTAGTGTCCCTTCAGTATGTTCGCTATCATGGCTCTCCAAAACTTTCTGTATTTTGTAGATTTTATAAATGTTTTCTTTGTTACTTTTCTGAAACCTTGTCCCACCCATTTACCCAACATCGCTAGATAGGTTATGCGTGTGTGTGTGGGGGGGTGTCCCTCTTAGCATGAATTCGTTCTGTGAGTATCAAATTTTCCAAGCTCATTTTCCTCATTATGTGTCCTAGAGATTCCTACTCATTCGTGTGTTGCGTGTCATTTGTGTTTCCATTTTCTCTAAGACTTCCCCGTTGCTCACATGTTCAGTCAATGGTATTCTTCCCATATTCTCTCAAAGTCTGAATGTTTATACTTTTAACATTGTTCTTGTTGCTATTTAGTCACATTTCTTCATGTGTTTTTCATCGGTTTCTTTAACAATTATTTTTTCCTTCCCCAGGCTCGTAATGAAAAATCTGAGAACCGATTTCGAATTCCAGTCGAATTTGTTGCATTTCCTTACGCGAAAATATCCTTATGAAAGGTGAAAATCTATATTTCCCCTTCTATGGATTAAATTTTGCAACTTGTATCTGGAAAAATCATCGTTATTCTCAAGGTATTATTATTCCAGTATTCACTCACAAAAACAAAGAAATATTTGTTTCATTTATAAATAATCTGCAAAGGGTTGATAAGCCGTAAAAACAATCGATCACCCCACGGAATCCTTGAATGTTTTCTATTAAATTTACTTTCTCTTTTTTCTTGCCCACGCATTCTTTCTCCTTCACCTCCGCCTCTTTCGTTCTCTCTCTCTTTCTCTCCTCCAAATGTACATATTTTTATCTTTAATTTTGTGAAGGTCAACGAATACACGTTGTCACTTTCGTAATGCTCGTTGTTGCAGTCCACGTATCTTGGCTCCACCATCATTGACAACCTCTCCTTAGACGCAGAGATTGACAAGAGAATCGGAAAGGCAGCTACAACCATTGCGCGCTTCACAAAACTTGTGTGAACCAATCCCAAGCTGACGGTGAAGACCATGATGGATGTGTACAACGCCTGCGTCAGAAGCACAATGTTACATGGCAGCGAGGCTCGGGCCACGTACGACAGGCCCAGAAAGGCGGCTGACCACCTTTCACATGAGAATCATCCACCGCATCCTGGGAATAGCGTGGCACGACAAGGTGCCCAACACTGAGGATATGTCTCGAGCAGGTCTTGCCCAGTCCGTTGGTTAGGTCACGTCCACCGCATGCCAGACGGCCGCATCTCCAAAGACCTCCTGTAGGGGGAGCTGGCCTCTGGAAGGAGACCAGCCGAGCGGCCATAGCTGCGGTACCGCGATGTTGTGAGGCGGGACATGAAAACTGTGGGCATCAACAAAGTGTCCTTAGAGAGCCTGGCAGCCATACGATCAAAATGGAGAAGAACCCTGGCCAAACACTTCAGGTCAGGGAAGTAGAAGCTGACACAAGTCGCCACGGAAAGGTGGGTCCGCAGAAAGCAAAGTGACAGGTCCAACAGACCAGAGACAGAACACACATGCAACCTATGCAACAGAGATTGTCACTCACGCATCGGCCTCTACGGTCACAGACTTCGATGCTCTAGCTAAACAGACAAATAGGATGCTACCCATGGTCAACACTGACCGATGGAGTAGTAGTAGTTGCTGTTGTTGTTGTTCTTCTTCTTCTTGTTGATAATGATGCTAGTTGTAGTAGAGACTTTGTAACCGCAGATACAAAATATAGTAAGCCGTTGAAAAATACTAGTGTCAGACGCCTTCGAATATCACTCGCACTAATAGTACATGCTCGATAATACTCGCTCGAACAGTAATCCGTATAGTGAACAGAGTAGAGAATAGCGGTCCGTATAATATAGTGGATAGACTAGGAATAGCGATCCGTATAGTATAGTGGATAGACTAGGAATAGCGATCCGTATAGTATAGTGGATAGACTAGTGGAATAGCGATCCGTATAGTATAGTGGATAGACTAGAATAGCGATCCGTATAGTATAGTGGATAGACTAGAATAGCGATCCGTATAGTATAGTGGATAGTAGGGATAGAGTATAGGAATAGCGATCCGTATAGTATAGTGGATAGACGTATAGTATAGTGGAATAGCGGTCCGTATAATATAGTGGATAGACTAGGAATAGCGATCCGTATAGTATAGTGGATAGACTAGGAATAGCGATCCGTATAGTATAGTGGATAGACTAGGAATAGCGATCCGTATAGTATAGTGGATAGTGGATAGACTAGGAATAGCGATCCGTATCCGTATAGTATAGTGGATAGACTAGAATACGAATAGCGATCCGTATAGTATAGTGGATAGACTAGGAATAGCGATCCGTATAGTATAGTGGATAGACTAGGAATAGCGATCCGTATAGTATAGTGGATAGACTAGGAATAGCGATCCGTATAGTATAGTGGATAGACTAGAATAGCGATCCGTATAGTATAGTGGATAGAGAATAGCGATCCGTATAGTATGGATAGACTAGGAATAGCGATCCGTATAGTATAGTGGATAGACTAGAATAGCGATCCGTATAGTATAGTGGATAGACTAGAATAGCGATCCGTATAGTATAGTGGATATAGAATAGCGATCCGTATAGTATAGTGGATAGACTAGGAATAGCGATCCGTATAGTATAGTGGATAGACTAGGAATAGCGATCCGTATAGTATAGTGGATAGATCCGTATAGTATAGTGGATAGACTAGGAATAGCGATCCGTATAGTATAGTGGATAGACTAGGAATAGCGATCCGTATAGTATAGTGGATAGACTAGGAATAGCGATCCGTATAGTATAGTGGATAGACTAGGAATAGCGATCCGTATAGTATAGTGGATAGACTAGGAATAGCGATCCGTATAGTATAGTGGATAGACTAGGAATAGCGATCCGTATAGTATAGTGGATAGACTAGGAATAGCGATCCGTATAGTATAGTGGATAGACTAGGAATAGCGATCCGTATAGTATAGTGGATAGACTAGAATAGCGATCCGTATAGTATAGTGGATAGACTAGGAATAGCGATCCGTATAGTATAGTGGATAGACTAGGAATAGGATAGATAGTGGATAGACTAGAATCCGTATAGTATAGTGGATAGACTAGGAATAGCGATCCGTATAGTATAGTGGATAGACTAGGAATAGCGATCCGTATAGTATAGTGGATAGACTAGGAATAGCGATCCGTATAGTATAGTGGATAGACTAGGAATAGCGATCCGTATAGTATAGTGGATAGACTAGGAATAGCGATCCGTATAGTATAGTGGATAGACTAGGAATAGCGATCCGTATAGTATAGTGGATAGACTAGGAATAGCGATCCGTATAGTATAGTGGATAGACTAGGAATAGATCCGTATAGTATAGTGGATAGCGATCCGTATAGTATCCGTATAGTATAGTATAGTGGATAGACTAGAATAGCGATCCGTATAGTATAGTGGATAGACTAGGAATAGCGATCCGTATAGTATAGTGGATAGACTAGGAATAGCGATCCGTATAGTATAGTGGATAGACTAGGAATAGCGATCCGTATAGTATAGTGGATAGACTAGGAATAGCGATCCGTATAGTATAGATGGATAGACTAGGAATAGCGATCCGTATAGTATAGTGGATAGACTAGGAATAGCGATCCGTATAGTATAGTGGATAGACTAGGAATAGCGATCCGTATAGTATAGTGGATAGACTAGGAATAGCGATCCGTATAGTATAGTGGATAGACTAGAATAGCGATCCGTATAGTATAGTGGGAGTATAGTAGGAATAGCGATCCGTATAGTATAGTGGATAGACTAGGAATAGCGATCCGTATAGTATAGTGGATAGACTAGGAATAGCGATCCGTATAGTATAGTGGATAGACTAGGAATAGCGATCCGTATAGTATAGTGGATAGACTAGAACTGCAGATCAATTAGACACATGCTACCTCCCATATATGCTTTTCCTCTATGGTCACGTGGTCTACTTAATTCAATAGTGGAATCGCTTCTGTTTGCTCAGTCGATCTAGTGATTTTAGCTTAGTTGTGGCACAAGGCCGAAAGTATGGGGCACCCAGTAAGGATCGAACTCGCTATTCAGTCGCAAATATTCTAGCGAGACAAGCTTGCTAACCATTACACCACCTCGGGATGCCCTGACGATCTATGTTGAAACTCAAGTGTCGAAAGCAACACTTTATTCCTAGATAACAATTTGCCTTATTGTCTCTTTCGTTAGATCTTGTCGTCCTCTCCTTTGCTATATTTTTAAATCTAGCTAAATATAAATACTTATAGTAATAGTATCGTTAAAATCCATTTCCTGTTCTATATTTCTGAGGAGGTGACCTTAAACAAGTAAACGTTTTCTTGAAGCCAGTATATTTTCAGCTTTCAAAATAGGCATAAAAATAAGTTTATATTTAACAATTACTATTTCAAAAATATGAAGTTTAAAATTAATGATTTAAGAGCAGCTGTTTTGCGGTAAACTTTTCAAAATCGGACATAATCGATGTAACTTTCTCCACATCTGTTTCTACACTTAGTTTTAGCAAATGCATAGAATGAAAATGTCTACGCACACAGATAAGTTGCTTGACATATCAAGAATTTCAGACTTGGATAGCAATTTGTGGATATTTTGCGCATGAAACAAATAATAAAAAAGATTGCTAAGTCCCTTGATCACACTATTGGAGCCCACTTTGGAAAACCCTGCAATTATATAACACCCGAATATAGGTATCGTTTGTATATCCTCATCTCCCCTATATGAGAAAATTAAATCTTCCCCTGTTGCAAGTGTAAGCATTATACAATTCCAATAAAATACAGTGCTTGAGTTAACAGTATCACAGCGTAATATCTCATTAAAACGTAACCAAAATCATGCTACGAAAACATTTCTTTTTTTACTATCATTTTGGGTTAAAATATATTTGATATTTTGAATTTTAATAATCTAAAAATCATAATTATTTCTTATATGCGATCTGAATAGAGGAATTTTTCCAATATATCACGCAGAAAATAAAATCACTTGCAAAGTTATTTAAATACTTTATTTTGACAGTACATGTAAATTAGTTAAAATATATCAATTTACTTAGTTCTGTATATAGAAAACATGCGCAATAATCCCTTTTAACATAACTTTTAAAAGATAATTCACACTTTCTATTTGTTTTTATCGAAAAGAAAAACATTTGTATTTAATGAAAAGTGGCTCTTCTCCAATTAGAATTAACGATATTATATTTGGAAATTTGTTTTCTAATGGAATACTAAATCAGAATCTCAAACAGGCCTTTATAAATTGATTTAATATTTACGATCTAATGTATATTCCTATGTGCATTACCCAAGAGACTACAGGTATATTAAATGTTTGGTGATTTCCTGCCATATCGTCGAGGGGACCCCCCCACAAAAGTGTTCAACTATCAAGTAAATAGTTAGTTTCAAATAAAGACGACCAATACTTTTACTTACTCTGAAACTAAGTAAATGACTATTGACTCAAATAAAAACGAAGAAACCTTACTTATTATCAAACTAAGTAAACTATTGACTCAAATGTTATTTTTAAAAAATACTACACAGGAGTTCGAAATTAACTCGGCATTAAGGAAAAGGTTTATTTTATTCAATAGCTTTTAAGTTTATAAAAATCAAATCCTACATATATCTGCATTTTAACCCAAAGCAGTGCCGCTGTTATGATTTTGTTTAGGGTAGAAGAAACGTTCTCTCAGACTCTGTTTTTTTTTTTTAAAGCCTTTCACCCCAAGCAAAGCGGGAGTGGCATTAGCACTCAAGGGATTACAGAGGGATAGAGTAAGGGTAAAGAGGCGTGTTTGAGGAAAGAATGCAGAAGGACGGGGCACAAGATCAAGGCATCAGATGTCGATTGATATTACATTTGAGTATTTGAAGATTATAGTAATCAGGGGAGCATGTAAGAGGAGGTGCGAGAGAAAAAGTTATTGGAGTAGAAGAGGCGGTTATATTTAACTGTTTCGACAGTGAAAGGGTGGGACCGCTATGCCAGCCTTATATTCATGCATTTGGGGGTACCAGTGAAGGTAGCTCGTCAGAGCAGTTGCCATGAAAATATTTGTAGGAAAGACAGAAGAACGCCAGATAACGATAGTGAGAAAGTGACTGTAGTTGAGATGCCAGATCAGGACCTATTACATTGCACATCCGTCTTTGGATTTTGTTGAGAACCTCGAGATGAACAGCGGGGCATCAGACCCATATATGGCAGCAGTATTCAATGCAAGGATGAATGGTACTTCAGGGTAAGTTTCAATATTTTCATTAGCTTGGCTGTGTGAAGACTGATTTTTGAAAGGTTTTCTACGAAGATGAAATGCTTTCTTTCGCACACAGAACTCGGGAAAGTAGATGTTTCATTTACTTGGCTAATTCGAAAAACCTGTTACGATTTAGTAAATCTGTTTTTTTTTAATTTTATTTTTTATTTTTTTATTTTTATTTTTATTTTTTTTTATTTTTTTTTTTTCAGACAAAATTCATTTATATAATAGCCACAAGGGGAACGGTTTAGTCTTTCTTCAGACGTTTCCTAGTTTTAGGTGAATGCTTTTGGGAAATGTACCAGTCTTTCTCAGTAGCTCATCTTGGCACTATTTTCTATTTCTGGTATCATGTGACCCTATACAAAGTGTTCGTGAAGTGTTAGCTGAAGAAAAGACGGGTATCACCAAGCAATCACACTGCTCCTTAAATACCACGGCCCAACACAGACATTTTTTCAGAGAAAGAAACCAACCAAATAAAGTCGTTATTAATTTCCGAATGTGCATTGGTATAGAGAAAGATGCTTTTCAAAAGCTGTGGAAAGTATTAAGAAAACAGGTGTATTTCGTTAGAACTATTACTCCTTATAAAGCAGCGAATTCGGGACAATCTCGTCATAGATGAAGAAACCTTAGGTAAGAGAAATGTGGTTCTACAGAAGGATGATGGGAATACCATGGACTGATCTCTGGAGCAACGACGAACTTGGAAATAAAGACACACACATCGGAACGGAAAGAGACAGTTGCCATTTATAGGGCAGATAATGAGGCAAGAGGGCTTAGAAATTGAAACGCACACAGGACATATTAAAGGCAAAGAGGAAGAGAGGAAAGTAACGTATAACCGGCCTAAGGAACTTCTGTAACTGGTTGCCAGAATTAGGAAATATAGAAATAGTAAAACTTTACTAAAAGTTACAAAATACAGGAAATTATAAAGCGTTCTGATCGGCCACGTGCTGTAAAAACACTGCACATACAAAAAGAATTGATATTTACTAATCATTGTGTAGTCGAGAAGGTCATAAGTTAGGATCAATTTCATTGCACTTTTAAAAATCTGTTCTGCGGGCTTGTTAACCTCTACCCCTCATTCAGGATGGTATCCTCAGGATGAAGGATTTAGACTTAACCTAATCTTTACTTCTGTTAAAGTACGATCCTAATGACAAATAATTTATGTGAAACATTAAATATATCAAATTATTTCCTTGAAGTTTTCGCTTCCAACATGGAAAACTGAGAAATATAAGGGAAAAAAGCGTTACCATGGCAATATATATATAATAAACTTTTCATTAACCGAATTGAATAGCTGACTAATTAATTCTTCTAGATTATTTATGATGAATAAATTTAACCATTACGCCGTATGTTTTATACGAAAGGATAGTGGGCAATCAGTATATAGTAGAATAAAGAATGCAATGTATATCCGATTTTTATAGGTGATTTAAAAAAAAAATAAATTTCGTTGTTTGACCAATATAAATCTTACCACATGGGATTATATATATAATCAAAATTTGAATTCTTATTTTTTTTTTTACTTATGTTAAACATAGTAAAATATGTGGCTTGGCCTTGTACAAAATGCGTTGTCGTAGACTTTTGAATAGAATATTATCAAATGGGATGTTTTGTTCAATTCCTTGCTCTTGCAAGGGAATGAACAATTTCGCGTATTTTACAAAAACAATGGTCTGCCTAATGTGTTTGCTAACCATTGCTGTATGGCGACGTTTCTTGTAATCCCAATATATTTTAAGGGGCATTCTAATGGAGTAGCATCCATCTTAAGGTAACAATTAAAACTACAATTTTGGTATGACCCATTTGATACCATTTTAAGATATAACTGGATTGCATTATTATGAAGTGTTATTACATTAATGTTATTCGCAAATATTAAACAGTTTAACTCAACAGAAGCAGAAAAAAGTTGCAAAGTTATGATTTAAAAGAACTTTGTTTTTTGACTTGACACCTTTTTGTTTGTTTTCACTTTAACGTGACGCATTTGTTTGTTTGTTCTTTATTGTTTTTTCCTATAGCGTGACACATTTTTGTTTTGTGTGCGTTTTTTTTTTTCTTTCACTTGACGCTTTTTCTTTATTTTTTTTCTTGCCAGGTCCTTTTTTTGTTTCTTTTCTTTTTGGTTTTGTCTATTATTTTTGTCTTCCTCTCTCTATTTTTTGCTTTGCCGTATCTTCCGTCTGGAATTTTGAAAACAAAAGCATCCAGGTATTTCTAATGGACAAAATCTTATTTTTATGAATAAATATGGCTACCATAGAAACCATTTGTTTTATCCGAGATGTAATTCCACTTGAATTAATATATTTAAATGTAATATTATGAAAAACATATTCTGTGAAATGAAAACTTAAAACGTTTCGTCACTTTCTTTCTGTATAGGCAGGAATAAATGTAACATTCATTATGACAAGGAAGTTGTGAAGCATATGTTAAATCTATATTCATATAAAGTATTTACAAGCATTTGTAAAAATGTAAAGCCTATTGTAATTATTTTTTTAATGTGTGTGTGTATATATATATATATATATATATATATATATATATATATAGGTTGATTTTCAAAAATCACCCAGGGAAAGTTGGGTATTGGTATAATAAGTACTGACACCAAATAGTAGATATGTAACTTGCACTAATTTTCGAGCATTTAGTTTAAAATATCGTCTAATCGGAAGCACTAGAAAATCCTTGTTTTTCATACATTTAGATATGAAATTGCTTAAAACATTTAGAATTTAAATCTAGAAAAGTTTGTCAATTTATATTATTCAAATGAAATAAATACAATATATCAAAAAGCAGCAATTAAATTGAAATTATAACCCAAAACAGCTCACCCCACCAGCTCAGATAAACTGCATTTTACCTTATTGAGATGCGTCAGTAATAACATTGCAAGATATTGTAAAATAGTCTTTTTTTCTGTTATCAATAGAACAAAAGCAAACAAGTATGGACTTTGCTAGGAACAAATCAAGGGATGATGATTTTAATATAAACTACCATTGCAATTTGAACACTACTCTAAAAATCTACTGGTTATTAATAAGAGGGTCTTTTAAGTTTCGATTTTATATAATAATTTTAAGGCATAAAGTTATAAAAGACATGGCAAAAACAACGTGAATGCTGTGAGAATAATAGCAATTTTTATTTTTGCATCATATTAAACTGCTCTACATAAGAGCCCTTTGAAGCAAAGGAAGGCCTCATTTCATGGCATAAATCTTTTGTAATGATATGCCTTGCTTCAATTCCATAGACTGATTGGGAAGCTGCAGTTGTTAATTTTACTGCCCTTTCAATACTTTGTGAGTGTAAAGGCAAATCAGGTAACTTTAATCCCACTCATTGATGACTCCAGATGTTTCATAATCAGAAAATTACACTGAATTCAGGCTCACAAACTCCATTTGGGACAGGTCAATCAACTGAGACCAATGTATTGCATCAAAATTTATCTTTTGATATTTTTTAACCTCTTTCTGGTTGGAAAAATTTTTTTAAAAATTAAATAAAAATAAAAAAATAAACTTAATTGTATTATTTTTTATAATGAAATTAGGATAGTACTTTAAAATGAAACTATAAATCGATGAAATCATTTTAATCAATATGTCAATTAATTACCTAATGGCTATTTTTTTTTATAGCTTCTTCCCTCACTTACAGTTCATCTGATTTCAGCAATGCATACAACATATTTTCTGGTAGGAGACAAAATCATTTTTGAATATATTCAAATGCAATCTCCTGAATTTCAGTTGGTAGTTCCTAAATTCTTTGCAACATATTGAAAATATAAAATTGCTGGTTATGAAATTCATTGTCCCTTTTAATTTCAAACCTGCATACACTCCAACAATAAACTGGATAAAGCTGTGTAGTTTGGGAAATATGTTTTTAGGGTAAATGCCTCGAGTCCACAAACATTATTCTGGTGGCTAACGTCAACCAGCTTGATTGATTTAAGGGCCCAATTTTCCATGCAGCATATCTAGGGTAGACTTTCCCTAGTGAAAATCCCTACTGCATAGTCTAAAAGAAGTATCTAAACACTACTCATATCAACTGTCTGTCTGATGCTAGAATATTGGCTATCTAGAGGACTACTTATGGGTACAAATTTGACCTGGGGAAAATTATGATAGTCATTTGCACACAATCTCTCAAGTGAACCAATAAATGATGTTGGACATCTTGTGTTGCCCTCAATGTGCTTAAAAACATCTCTGAACGGAAGCTCATTTTTATGTAGAGCAACCAATGTGTGTCATTTTCTTTTTATTTCTCTAGAACTGTAACTAGCCCAGCTTCATAGCCAGTATTTGTATGGGTGTTGTCCAGTAAAACGGCCTTTGGAGTATCAAGTTATATTCCACCAAAACCCTAGCAACCTCCTTTGCTAAAACAGCACCAGTTACACCAGTATTAGTGATAATTCTGAGTGAGGTATTTTCCACTTTCACCACAACCCATCTCCTTTATGAATGTCAAATGGTGTTCTGCTCCATTTGTTTTCTTGATTTTTTTTCTTTCCAACTGCCTCCACAATCTCTTTATATAGCAATGTATCTTTGTCATGTCTTCCGTCAACAACAATACAAATAAATTTTTCTGCTTTATCAATGTGTTTTTGATGGGCATTTTTTGTTCATTCTTTTGCACGGTCTATTCTAGAATTATCCACAATTATGTCTTCAATATTAACACTTTGAGAAGGCCCATAGTATTCAAATCTAAAAGAAAGGCATTTGCAAGGCTTGCTCCTAAGTTTCATGAACGATCACCCCTGATCAACTCGAAAGCATACGGAGGAATTTTTAAAAGGCTGTAAACAACCTTGGAATGTCTGGCAGGCTCATATGCATCATATATTTCATCGCTATTTGATGAGTGGAAAGAATAACATCCTCTTTTTGGGTTTCTGAATGGCAGTTCAACAGATCCAAGTTGGAAACTACACTTGGGTCCTATTTTAGCCCTCTGGTCTGTTAAATATTCTGTCTTCCACTGGTAACTGAAATATTAAATTTTAAAATAGCAAAGTTTAAGTTTGAACAAGTACTTTTTTAGAAAAAAAACTATACTGGGTGATTTGTCGAAAAATAGGCGGCACTGTTTTATCTAATGGACAAGGTGGTCCCCCAAATATTGTAGCAATAACACGATGAGTAGAAAGTACAGCTCGTTTTCCAACCATTTTTTATAAAAATATCTGAAAAAAAAAAAAAAGGTTTATTCTGTAATTTTAAAAAATTTAACAAATTGAATTATAAATTCCAAAGTGAAATAAAAACTGGAAAAATATAAAAGATGAAATAATAAGTATGTATTTACTTACGAAATAAATGTAAATCACTTTTTACGCTCATGCAAAAAAAAACACGCGAATGAAAAACGTCTTCAAAAATAAAATAAAAAAATTAAATATCACAGTGAATATAAAGTTCTTTCTTTTAATAATTAAGTTTATTAAAATAAAAAAGGAACAGACTTAATTAATTTTGTGTTTTAAATCAGCTCGATAAACTTGAAACAAATGTAAATAAAAACACGTGGAATGCTAAAGATATTTCCGGTGCTGACTGAAAAAATAACCGCCTAAAAGAAGCTCGAATTTGTTTAGTTTATAGAATCTTAAATTAAATATTTTTGTAGTGTTTGCTTTTTAATTTACTTTTCTTTAATTTACCCAGAACTGCACGATTTTGAATAAAACAACATTTTTAAGGCTATTTTCTACATTTTTTTTTCTTCAAAACCCGGTGTTAATTTGACCTACTTATCTTTTCGATTAACACCGAACGAAATTCAGAATATTCGATTATGTTACTATTTAAATGCATTTGCGCAAAAATTGGTAAAACTTTTAGAGAAAAATATTTTGTGCAGTTATTATTTATGTTAATTAGAAACTTTCTCTGGGTAGAGTTAGTTGTGGTTTCAAAATCGACCTACCCTAATATATATTATAATGTTCGAAACACAGAAATTCCAGTAGAGTTACCCATAATCCTCTTTCGAAAATGGGCACTTCGAGATAAATTATTACTGAGTAGTGAGTTCACTTCCCACCTTGTGTTCTATACGTTCGACTTTGTGCCACCTCTAAGCTACGCTTAGAAAAATACCATTTGCACCCTTGGTAAAATCTCTAACTAAATCTTTGGCCACTTCGATGTTTTGTAATTGTTAGCAAGCTTGTTTCACTAGAACAATTACGACTGAGTAATATGTTCGCTCTGCATTGGCTGCCCCATGCTACGCTTAGAGAATCACCATAATCCTTTCAAAATGCTTGCTTCTCCGGACTCCTGTAGAGATCAGAGCTTTTATAGAACTGTTTTTTCTAGAAGCTGAATATATTCACAAGAAGTTACCGAATTTTGACGGAAAATACGCACATTGTGAAAGTTTATCACCAGTCACAATGAAGCGTTGTACTCTCAAAGAGGTGCCTTGCTCTTTACGTTTATTAGAACTCCCGTTCGTCCCGAACCTCGAGTGGAACTTGTATATACGATGGAAAAACCGTCGGCCCCTTACATTGCTGCAGAAAGCACTTGACTCAACCTGCTATACTCGATTTTGGGGGTGCAGAATTAATTTCAACTTCACGACAGTCGATGACTCCAAAACGGTAGAGTTTATCAAACTTTCTTGCTTATTTTCGAATTAAGCATATATATTTAAACCTAAATGGAACTATCGGGAAATTTTTCTTAGAAATGTGCTTGAAATGTAAATTACCCCCGAGTTGAAATTAGTTCTGTCACTCGCTGAGAATAACATAGAAAGAATGTGTAAGCAACAAGTAAATTTCAAGGGAACAAAAGAATATTTAGAATCAGAAAGAAACGTTTTCTAGGAAAATGAGAAAAGAAGGCTCAGAGAAAATAACACTCACGGCACAGGATATATCGAAATCAAGATGGGCAGTGTAACAAACAGTAAGTAATGTGTGCTTTTGTAAATGGATGGCAGAAGAGTGACTGACAGAGATAGTAAGGATACATTGATCAGAGCTCCAAAGGCTAGGAAGTTGTGGAGAATCATGATCGTCCATGTCCTGAAAGGACACGGCACGTAAAATAAGCATAAAAACATTACAGAGAACCATCATATCAATATCCGCTACTGATACATTCTTTTTGTGTTTCATTGTCAATTCTGTTGGAACATACCTCCCGTGAAGAGTTAAAATGTTAAAATAAAACAGTCGCCAGGAAATAATTAGTTAGGCATTTTAGACTGGATTCATTTTCTAGCTGTTCTTTCTCTTCTAATTTTCATTAGGAGACACATACAGACATCTTTATTATTTTAAATATTATTTTTAGTGAATAACGGTAGATTTTGTAAAAGATTTTCTGTTATTTTCGAATTAAGCATGTACATTTACATCTAAATAGAACTATTCGAGAGATTTTTATTAGAAACTGAGCGCAGATCTTGAACTGCAAATTACCCACGAGTTGAAATTAATTCTTTCACCCTCTTTTATATCAGATTGGAAATGAAGTATAGCTGCCATATCTAGACTGGTTATGTCACTTTCCAACCTTAAACGTTTACAGCTTAGAGCCAACATGCTATGAATATAGAAACAAATCATCTCCCATTTCCTTTGTATTCCATTAGAAAGAAGGAAGCGACATTCTGATAAAAAAATCGATGGAACAGGCTCCCGAGAGAATGCTTTCCTCGATCAATACAATTTCATGTCTCTAGTTAATCCTTACATATCCTATATATTTTCAAATCTTACCTCCCCCTCCTACTTTCTTTAACCCTATACGTTGAGTGGTTTTTCTACCTTGTGTGTGAAGAATAACACAAAATACATCGGGGAGATTGGTCAGTATTGATCAAAACTGGCCATAGTGGTGGCTACTGTTTTTGTGCCACAGTAGAGCTATGTTTGCTAATGCCTATTAGCAGAACTATCAATTCTTACTCTAACGTAATGACCTTGTCAATACACAGAACAATGCCTCTTCGAGTTTGGCTGCATTTGATGAGTTATGTACTTTTGTAACATAATACATTAACTTAAAAACCAGAAAAGCAACGGCATCGTCTCGCCGGAAAATCTTGCCTTATCTCCTTAGCAGTACTAGACAATTCTTTTGTTTGAGATCAATTACTATAAAGGTGAAAAAGGAACCCGTATATAACACTACGAGGCAGATATACATACTGAGATTAGAATACCACGATTGAAAAGAAAGATAACATTGATTTTAGAATCCTGGGCATTGGGGGTTAATTTTGATATGATTTATGTGCTTCTACTAAAGCTTTGGGGCACATAGCCAAGTGGTTAGAACGTTCGCTTTTTGACCATGAGAGTCTGGTTCGAATCTCAGCGGGGTTGATTTATCTGGAGGCAAAAAAGGCACTCAATATATAGGGTTAAAGAGTGTGCCTGTAGGAGAAGATAAGATTTGCAAATATATAGGATATGTAAAGGTTTACCCTAGACATGATCCCAGCGTATGGAAAGTGCATGAAAACCATACCAGGGAAATTTGGTCGACGGAACCCCCCGCCCCTGGAGAAACTTCAGTAGTTGTGCTAGCATAAGTCATCGTGACCGAGGGTTTGACCTTGCTGGACTTGTTCAGACTGTTGACCACGCTAGATAACGTCCTCTTGAATAAAGGTGGGCTCTGTGAGTGTTGAGCAAACACAGATGTGCCTGAACAGGCGTCTGCAATGGGTATTGGCTAGCTGTCCCAGTAGAAGGGTATCCTTGGATACGAGTGGCCAGCCACTGTATTACTAATGTTGTAATTAAATAAAAATGAGCATGTATTTTTGATCGATACTCGAATTCATATAACTTAAGCGTCATGAAATATTGTGATAGCTCCTTTCCCAAAAAAATACTTTAACTAGTCATATGAGTTGTTTAACAGTAACATTATTGCAAGCGTTCTACATGTGCATTAAGGTGTTCAAAATGTAATCATATTTTTAGCAGAAAGTATATAAAACCAAACCTAAGTTAAATGTATTAAAGTCGTATTTATCAAAACTATTACAAGGTTTATTTTAACCGAATACTGCACACCTTAAAGACAGTTATTCGATTTCACGTTTGAAGAAATTGTTTACCAACGAAAATTGTTTGAGAAACATTTTTATCTCCTTTGTTCGTGAATCCTCTTTCACTTATGAAATATCCTTGTGTTCAAAACAAATATAGACTTTAAACCCAGTAAGTATAGGTAGATTTAGAAGAACCTCTCATCACCGTGATCCTTTTTTCTTCTGTTTATGGGTGTGCCCAGGAAAAAAATTGACTGTTCCAATTTACCAAGGACGGATTTATCTGGCATAATGCTTCTTTTAACCGATCAATTTACTGGCAATAAACGTCTCCGGTGAGGGTTGTTCCATTTCCCACCAATTCGTATAGGACGACACATTTCATATTCTAGCAGACACTAAGCATGTACCTCAGTTGACTGAATTCTTTGCGTTCGGACTGGTTTCTCATTTTGGGATAACTACTATCTTTTTCTCTCTCACTCTCTTTCTTTTTTTTTCTTTTTACACTCTTCGTGTAAAACTCATTTTTCATCACCTGTAACAGCGCGATGTAAAAATGAAAAAGTAGACATTACTGGCTGCAGGTGGTGGGATATATTTTTGTCTTTTCTAAAGCGAAAGTTCATGAGAAACGCAAACTCCATCTTTGCAAGTTTTTTCCCCGATTTCGCTGTTATATAAAAGATTGTTTTTATGCCAAATCCCTATTGCTTTGATGTGTATCCAATTCAATGGTAACTTTCAAAATCTCTTTATTGATAGTAATCGTCCTCCAGAGTGAGCTTTTCGGATATTTTAAATCCCCTTAAACACCTGATATGTACGAGGCCTCGTTGCTTCCGTATAAATTGCAGAAAGGTTTTTTTTTTTTTTTTTTATATTGCCTGTATACCGTTACTACTCTTTGGATATCCATACAGTAAGCAACGGAATATATGTTGCTTTTTAATGTCATAATTAATAAAACCAAATATTTCGATATGCTCTTTAACTATGGAATAGAAGAAATGATAAAATAATTCAAGAAACAGTTTCGTAACATCCAATGTTGATTCTGTTAAATTCATTGACTCATAATTCATAACATTGAAAACCGTAATTACTTTCCGGAGAGCCACAAATCCCCTTTTCTGCAAAGAAATTTATAGATATGAATTCTACACTAAAAAAGGGAATGACATTTAGAAGATTAAATCAGAATCACTATAAAAATAATTTTATCGTGTCTGTAGTAGTCGGTAGGAATCGATCTCGCTACTGGTCCGTCTAGTTTAGCTTTCTAATCATTACGTCACACAACAAGACGAATTTTTTTGGCAGCGACGCTATTTTTTTAATAAAACGCTTCATAACTTAAGAATCTTGAAATTGAAATTATCGCTCTGAATTTTGAAAGGCCAAAATATCTATTGGCATGGTGGGTTATAGATTTCAAATGACCTTTGACCATTAGACGAATCTGACACTTTTCACATCGTAACAGTATGAAGGCATCTCTTATTTATTTCTTTAGTTTCATCATTAAAACGCGAGCAAGGAAATGATTTTGGATTCTCTTCACCTTCCCTTTGATAAGAGGAAAAGAAAGGCAATTTTTTTAAAAAGAAATGAAGGACTATAAACAAACAATGCGTTATAAATATAATCAATGTCGCTGTTCATTCTTTTCTGCCATAAAGTCATCTGCATTTACCGGGGTTGAGGTGAATGCCATTCTCGCTTAATCACTTAAATTGGGTGATTGTGGCATATTTACAACTGCAAGAGGCCAGCAATGAAAAACAGGGCCGCGCACAGGGATGACAAATAAATGAATAAATAAAGCTCTAACTTTCGGACTACATGGCTCGCATAGTCTCGTTATTTATTTATTTATTTATTTATTGCGTTTTGATTATATTTATTTAATTATTTATTTTTTATTCTCGTCGCCGCATAAAATGTCACTGTCACTTAATTTAATATAATTTACTTGTAAGGACAAGTGTGGACAAGGCATGAAATTGTTCTGTGTTAGACGCCATATTGGAATATTTTTATACACTTCCTTTCTATCGTTCCTGCTGCTTATCGTGTTGCTACTGCTTCCAACCGGGATATTTTATTTGTAGTCTTCAGAAGGAGTAAGAGGTAGTGAGGAATTGCGCACTTACTTGACTTAGGATTGCTTGTTACTCTGAAAATGATTATGATGATATAGGCGGGAAATGTCGATTCTTTTTTTTTGTGGGGGTGAAATGCTGTCAATAGAATTTATGGACATGAAGATGGTCGGGATGGCATCGTGGGAAAATGTTTGATAACTCGTAATAGGGAAAGTTAACATTAACCTTTATCCCTCTGCAATATTCATAAATATTTTATCTATTGCATATAAGTGGCCAGACAACTGCAGTAGCATCATCTTCGATTTTTAGTTACTCTTTTTTTCTGTTACCATAGTAGGAATCGACAACACTAGCGTAAAATTCAACCATATTATAGTCTGAAGATCATTCATGTAGTGGCTGTACAAACATTTTGTTTGAGAAATGAAATCACCTACGTACAGAGTGCTAAAGGTATTTAGTATTTGTGATGATGGTGGCAACTGATTACAAAGGAGTAGGTGATGTATTTAAGGGTGATTAATAGTAGTGATGAACATTATGATGACTAGTAAAAACATGATTGTTACATGTGTGTGTGTATATATATATATATATACACGTGTGTGTATATATATATATATATATATATATATATATACACACACCTATTCGAGTATAGTTTTTTTTTTTTAGGTGTCCGCTAAACACATGTAATTTATTTGAAGTGGTCAATATCAGGAATTTTTGCTGATCAGTTGCACTATATACAAGTACATTTAGTACATTTCTGGAGGAGATAACCTTCATGGAACGAAAAACGGGTCGCAATAGAAAAGTCTGCTTATATATAATATATATATATATATATATATATATATATATATATGGTAATATCCTAAAAATTGAGGATTATTAGTTAGGGACATAGTTTCAAAACCGTATAAATGTTAGTTTTTTGTATTTTGATTTTGCAAGAGTGTTATTTTTGATAAGGTGAGCTGTTTTAAAGTTTTTGTAATAGATAATTTAATTTTCCTGTCAGGTGAAAATTAATCTTGATTAAAGTTGACATGTATTTGATTTTTTAAAAGATATTAATGTTGTTTTTGTCTGTAGGTTCAGTATCGTTATTACTTACTTTGGAAAGAAATAGTCTAATCTAGTGGTCGATCAGGTAATTAGGAAACTAATATATATATATATATATATATAAGTTGTGAATATTCATTTTCTATATTAAGTATGAAGGGTGATTACTGGTTCTTTTTTTTTTTTTTTAATACAAATAAATAACTGCTGAGGAACGTTCAGCCACATGAAATTTCAATGTTTTTTTTTTTTTTTTTTTTTTTTTAGTGGGGAGATATATATCTCCTATTTTATTTTAAATGCCAAATTTATTTCTGAAATTAAAAAAAAAATGTAATTCCCGTGTGATATGACTGCGGTAACCAGATAATTTTATTCAAATTTAAATTACGTAACGATCAGTCTATACTCAGCACCGGAAGATTCCGTTATGCATGAAACTCGGTTGTGCTACCAGTGAGGAATAACATGTATATTTATTAATATATACTTAATAGCTCTGCTTTATTACATTGAGCACTGTTTTATTAACACAGCACTATATGCATTATATATATATACAGACGCACACACACAGCATTTTCGACGACATTTAGACTATTCATAAATTATTTTCATTGTACTTGCTTACATAAGCATACTCGCGCGCATACACACCAAGCTTAGGGTCAGTTTCCGCTGAAAAAAAATGGTTCTTTGATAACCGATTAATCAGTGTCGAACACTAAACAGTACTTAGATGGGGGGGGGCGCTTGTGAAAACGGCCAACAATACCTGTTGGCCATGGAGTTACCAACTTCATTCCATAAAACTTACATGCTATTGGAAGTACAGAAGCAAGGCCTAGTGGTGACATGTGCAGTGGGCGTGTACTCCATAACTGAGTCTACAAGAAAAAGGATGAGGATATAAGGAGATATTCTATATATAATGTAAATGTGTGTGTGTGTGTACGCATACACATATATGCGTCATGAAGTGTGCAAAATAATAATCAATAAAGCTTTCATTATTCCCAACAAATATTCCAATATTTTCTTTGTCAATCCACATAATTTAGTTGTTGAATTTATATATATATATATATATATATATTTATATATATATATATATATATATATATATATATATAAAATCATCGTTCTCTTGATGGCTATTGAATAAATTGTGAAAATATAAGCCAGAGTATGTTGGCACGATTACTGAAGGCATGAATCTTTTTCCTCTCACTATTGCTCAGTTTGGAAAACAATGAACCTCTCTTTTTAGCTGAATAACTCAGTTTTTCAGTGATTCTTACGACAAATGGTGTTAAGATGGCTAAACGTCTTATCTTAAACCTGGAAAAAATAAATGGGATGGACAATTATGCTCTTGCAGTGTGTGTGTATATATATATATATATATATATATATATATATATATATATATATGTGTGTGTGACTACTCGGGAACCGTTGGGTCACTGACGGTTCAGGTCAGAATACATTGACGTTGATTTCAAAATTAATAATTTTCTGGAGAAAGTTGAAATAAAAATACTTACTGTATGAAAAACTCGTATTTTAAACTTTTATTCACTTAAAATTAGGTGCCTCCACAAATTGGGTATACCTAAGAATTTAAATGAATTTTTTTAAAAATGAAAAGTTTTCCCTGAAGTTTTCAATTTAGTTTTAAATGGATGCTAAAGGATTAGATTTACTATACCCGGTAAGCAAAATACTTTGGTGTATTTCAGAAAAATTATACTAAATGGAATAGACATGCATTTTTTTCAGTA
>CAHIKZ030001318.1:925000-968932 GCA_903632075.3 Acanthosepion pharaonis
AGGGTTGGGAAGACTAATGTGACGACATTGTGCTGGTGTATTAGGACCGTTAGCTGTCTTTTGTTTGAATGAAATGAAACGGTCATTGGCATGATTCCTAGCGTCCGAATCGAGCAAAATTTGACCTGATGGTGGAGGAAACTGATTTACGCTCTTATATGCACTAGATTCTATTTAGTTTTGGTTATTGGAAGGAAATTCTATTTCAGTTGCAAACAATAAAACAACACATTCAGGCAGAAGGCGATACATATATTTCATTAATCGTTTGCAAAAAAAAAAAAACTTGTAAACATATGATGCAACAATTTAAAAAGTCCCACAAAGGGGAAGAATAAGTAACTATGAATTAATATTTTGGGTGGTTCCTATTTGATATTCTATTTAACCACTAACCGAATTACACAGGCCTTGCTGCGCGTCATACTTTTTTTTTCTTGGATTTTAGTATTACGCAATGAACTTGCCGATGTGACCTCCATCTTCTGGCTTTCTCCTTCTATATTTTGGATAAGAGTCCGTCCCTTGTTCAAATTTAACAAATTCAAGGGAACAAAATATTTCAGTGTGGAGTGGGGTCCCCCGATCAAAATGAAATACACATATCCAAGTACCCTGGATAATATAGTTTCAGAATATATATACTTACGGCTTCTATCTTCAAAAGCCTAGGAATAGTCCGATAAGAGACACAGAGGTTACAACTTTTATATATAGGTAGATTGAATAACTTAGCTTAATTCTAATGTTCTAGGACAGAATCCCGCAAGTTCTAAGAGAACCTTTTACCTTTTTTCGCGGTATGAAACCCCAAATATTCTCAGTTAGCTTCATTTGAATGACTAAGAAACATCATTTCAAATTTTTTTATATCAATCCGGTTTTGGTGGAGCTCGTCGAAGACATTTACGTTCGTACTAACGCCCTCGGCAAAAACATGAAACCTTTTTTTTTTCTACACCAACCAACTAAAATAGACTAGGCTCTCGCATTTGGAAGCAAACAGTCTAAACAAAGGAAAAGTCTGAACTGCAAACCGCGGAGAGAGCAAAGGGAAACCACTCTATTATTATTATTATTATTATTTTGAATAATGCAAGGCAATTCACAAATAAAAAAAAAATGAAGAAATTTGTGGCAATTCATGATCACCTACATCCTGAAGCGACATGGCATTAAAATGGAGAATACTAACGTGCATTGTTCTATTCTCAGACAGTTGCATTAAGATTGATTCTTGGACGGCGTTGGGAAATTTAGAATGTAAAATATTTAACCATTTAGAAGCATTATTTTCTCGGCAAAACTGGCTTGTTTGATAAAGGAAATGATACAGAAATGACTCTCGATCCACGACAATCAGGAGATTACTTTTCATCTAAGACGCGTTTCATGAGCATTCTTTCGATTTCCTCATTAATGTTTACTTTGGAAAATCAAAATATTTCGATCGTAAGTTTGGAACAAGTCGCATCATTCTTTCATTAGTTACACGTGGAATCTCAAACCGTCAGTGAGTTACGTATCTTGATTTTCAAATTTTTGTTATCAACGGAGAAACATATTTTAAAAAATTATATACAATATTTAAGCATTGTTAGCAAAGCAAAATATATAAATCAAAATTTATATATATATATATATAACCGAAAAGAAAATATAGTTAACAGCAAATTAAACTTACCAATCGTGTATTGTCAGTGCTCCTGTTAGTAACACAGTACTACCTACCGCCGGGACGGATTACCGACGATTAAACAGGTTCTCCCACCAGGCTTTTCTGGTGAGGTGATGAAGAAAATCTGCCAAAAGGGGAAAACTCTTATTTTGGACCACCAGCCATCTACCAAATAGTGTATAGCATCAACCTGCTGACTTATGGGTATCCTTAAAAAGGCTAAGAGACCAAAACCCCGACATAGGTCGAGCCTTAGACTCTGTAATGCAATTGACTGTGTTGTGAAGCATAGTTTGACTGCAGAAGTTGCAAAAAACAAATATCGGTTATACTGTTTCCAATACATTGGATTCCATCTGAGTGTCAAAGATGGAACCATTGCTATTTGGAGAATGTAGAGAATCTGTAAACCTAAGATTCCTTTTGCTCTGGACCGAAAACTAAAGTTTCACTGATCAGTGAGGGGGGGGGGGTAAACACGGAAGACCAGTAGTTATCAGTTATAAGCTACCTAAGAGGTTGCACAGGAGTCTGATCGTCGAGCACGGTAATTTTTGGTTGATTGATTTTGATTAGCGACATATCAATTTCTATGTTTTTTTTAATGCCGAACTCTAAATATTTTGTGGGGAATTTTTATGCTTTCAATTACAGATATTTTGTACATAATTTTTATTTTCAGGGTAAAGGTATATTTTTTAGATATATAGTTTGCAGATGATAAAATATGCTGTTGATAATTTTACTATAAAAATCTATTTATATACATTTTCTAGTGTTGCACTTATTTTAATTTTGCTATAAAAATGTATTCTTGATAATTTTATTATAAAAATGTACTGTGGATTTTTTTTTGTAGTCTCACTATTTTCACATAGCTGTTACCTTAACAGATGCTATAAACAAGGGTCTGAGAACAACAGCAGTTAAGGTGTGGTTCCACGTCGAGCACGATAAACCAAGTTTCTTCTGAGACTGCGATATTGACGATACGTTTGGAAAACCCTGGCCTAGATAGACTGTTGTTAGAAGAATATCAGCTGGGCGTCCTGGGTAAGACGATAAAGTACAGCTAACAGCAAGACTTCTGATCAGGAGATTTTGAGAAGCGTGGAACCACCTCTTTTTTGCTGGTGTTCCCAAGTCACTCTGACCCGTGGTGGTAGCACCTGTTAGGGTTCCAGCTATGGGCAAATAGTTAACCTCAGACTGGGGTCAAAACACTATGAAAGTGTAAGAATAGGTTTTAATACCAATAATACATTTTTTGAAAAAAAAATTATTACCAGCAATACACCGTGCAGGGTATGACGCTAAACTACAACTGCGCCTTGGGTAAGACGTAAACTAAATCCAACAGTAAGGCTTCTGATCAGAAGATTTTGAGGAACGTGGAGCCACCTACTCATTGCCTGTGTCCCTAGGTCCACCTTGACCCGGGGTAGTAGCACCTGTTAGGGTCTCAGCTATGGGTAAATAGTTAAACTCCCAAACACTATGAAAGTGTAAAACTACGTTTTGATACCAGAAATATTTTGTAAAAATGTTTTTACCAGCAATACATTATTACTCAATACATTTTTCAAAAAATTACCAGCTATATATATATATATATATATATATATATATATATATATATATATATCTAATCAGCAATAAAAATTGTGTCGGCATTAAATAACTCATTGAGGTTGATATGCCGTAACACGAAACAAAACACTATACATTTTTGAAAAAAAATATTACCAGCGGTACATTTATGAAGGACAAAAATGTTACCACGAATATATTTATGAAGGATATTACCAGCAATAAAGTGTCGCCATTAAATAACCCATTATGTTTATGCCACAAAGCAAATCAATCTGAGCAGAATGTTCAATCTAGAATATATAAAATAATTCTATTATATCCACAGAAATGACAAAAAAAAATCAACATGAATTACAACTGTTACTTTTTATATAATAGGTAAATAAAACCGCGAATTTATTATGTAGACTGTATTCAGAGCTCTGTAGCTTGGAATAGCTATGCTACCTTCAAGGAGTCGAATCACCCACATTTCCTCCGTAATCGATTCGTAAGAAGAGTTCCATTCAGCTTTTAACAAGAACTTCTATTTTATGGAATGAACATCATCCTAGATTCTCTCCTGAACATTAGAATCTTAACCCCAATCTTAATGTCAGTGGTCAGTTATCTATCCTTCATATTCTCGTAATATTCCCTTTCTTCTACCTTCATCTACATCCCCCTTTATATCCAGTAAGCCCAGGACAACAAATGGCTTTTGAGCTTTATATTAGCTGAATATTCTTCCAAATTTGCTTGAATTACGGCAAGCACAAAACATAAACCGTCATTACTGAACCTACAGTCACAACAAAACTCCCAACTGTTGGTTATTCGAAATACGAATAAACGCGAATCGTACCGTGAGCGTGCTTGCCACTCTAAAAAAAAACTCCCCTGAGTCGGCTATTTACACGAATCCAAATGGTGGCACGACGTGACACGTGTTCTTTTGAACATGGCGTGCCCATGCGCGTAAACTTGGGCCTAGAACAAAAATAGCCCGGGTCCCCGCGACCACTGTCACGATGACGGTATTTCCCCGACCTCTGTCTGAGCAATGAAGGAGGGTGCTGCCACAGGGTGGACCAGGCATCTTTCGAAGTTTTACGGTGTTCTGTCCTAAAACAGAAACACGGTATTGAAGTAAAAAAAAAATATATATATATTCTCAGCGGATAGGGTCCGCTCAAGAAATTGTGCTAAAGTCATGTGCATGGGCAGAAGTGGGGGGACGCTGAATATTTGTCAGTTATTTCTCTACCCCCCGCTTTCACACTTGTCAGAATAGACACAAGCTAATCTATTTTTCTTTGCTACAGTGAACCTAAAGAAATGAAGCTTATGTCTATCGAAATTTTTGGTTTTCGGGGTTTGGATTTTTGTGGTTTAGTTTTTTTGTGCGTTTCTATTTTTGTGATTTTTGTTTTTTGTTTTGTTTGATTTTGTTTTTTTTGTTGCTTTGGGTTTTCTTTGTTGTTATTTTGCTTTCTCTTTTGTTTTCGTTTTTTTTTTTTTTTTTTCTTGCATCTTATCAGCCTTTTCGAGTTATCTTGAACCAAAACATTTTATTTTTATTTTATTTATTTTCTTTTGAGTGAATATTGCCTTAAAATTTTTGAGAATAACAATTTTTTTTTCATGATTCAAGCCCTACTATTTCACACACCTAAGGAGAATATGAATTCATACCCTTCCCGAAAGTATTTACGCCTAACTAGGCTGGAATTCGAACTCTGCTCTCTGATTTCTCATGAGCCGTAGTCTATTACATCACTTGGACATATGTTCATGCGAATGAGACCATTCCTTATCACTTTATCTGAATTATAGACTCAAAATATTAGTATTGCTTCTGTAGTTTCTGTAGCAAGAATGATTTTATTCTTCTAGACTAGTTGCCAAACACGGCTAGAAAGAGTCGTATCTGCCCTGCTATTTAACCCATAGCTGGTTGTGAGGGGGAAAAATGGATTCATACCTTTTGTATGAAATTGAACGCAATCAACCCAGTGAAGATTTGAACTCGGCATGACGTCCCGAGTTTTAGAATCGATAAACACTATACTATGCACATATCAGTGTCTCTGGATATATTTTCTCATTTTATTGATATCAGTTGAAATGTGTTGATGATGATGATTTCTGCCACTTCTTTATTCAGCACCTGTCAGTAAATATGAAATGGACAAGAAACTGCGTGGAAGAGAACTTTATTCATAAATCTTTTATATTATCTGGTAAATGAGGAGGAAAAGCAAACACTGATCGGTAGGGAAATAGATCTGAATAGTGTGATAAAGAAAGGGAAATATAAATCTGAAGAGATTCAGATAGATTCGTATTGGAAAGAATTCTCTAGAAGGACCAAAATAAGGTCGGTCTTAATGGAATTATATACGTGTGGGATGGGAGAGGCGGAAATATAAAAATACAAACGTCGGGTTTAATTATATTGTAAATACCAAAATGAAGCAATTACGCTTTCCACTGACCTGATATGGAACAACTACATTGAATCACTAGCATCAGCTTGAACTATCGCAAGGAAAGTTGGTTCACTGTGTCGCGCCAGAAGGTTTTACTCGCCTGAATCCATCCTCGAAATCTACAAATCAACCATTCGTCCTTTCATTGAATACTGTTGCCATATATGGTCTGGTGCCCGCGCTGTTCGTCACGAGGTCCTCGACAAAATCCAAAGATGGATATGCAATGTGTTAGGTCCTGATCTGACATCTCGTCTACAGTCACTTTCTCAATGACGTGCTGTAGCTTCCCTCTGTCTTTTCTACAAATATTTTCATACCAACTGCTCTGATGAGCTACTTTCACTGGTACCCCAACTTCATGAATTTCAGGGTGATACTAAATTGGCATCTCGTCTCAACTTTCCACTGTCTAAACGGTTAAATGTAGACGTCTCTTCTACTCCAAAAGTTTCTTTTCTCGGATTTTCCGACAGTGGAACTCCCTTCCTCGTAATTGCTTCCCTGATGGCTATAATCTTCAAATGTAATGTCAATCAACATCTTCTGATGCTTTGATCCTGATCCCCGTCCTTCTCTATATCCTTTTCTCAAACACCCCTTTTTACTCATGCCCTCACATTCTGTAACCCCCCTGCGTGCTAGTGGCACTCCTGCCTTATTTGGGGTGAAATGCTTAAAAAAAATGTACAACAATTTAAATATCTTGGGAGTGTTTTAACACAGGACGGAAAATGCGACAACGAAATCCGAATGCACATTTAGATAGCGAAAGATAACTTCCAAAAGTTAAGCAAAGTATTAATAGAATAATTTTGTTAGAAACAAAAAAAGAGTACTGAACTGTTACGTAATATCATTCTTTATATATATATATCATTGAATACTGGACTCTCATATAAAGAGACTTGAAGCAACAGGAATGTGCTTCTACAGAAGGATGCTGTGAATATGATAGGCTGAATATGTGAGCAACGACGAAGTTTAAGAGAAAATGGAAACAAAACGAACGCATAATTAACATCAGAAAGAGAATTTAAAAATTTCTAGGACATGTAATTTAAAACGGATAACAAATGACATAAAAAGCTAAAAAGAGACGGACAAAAACAGCGCATAACTTGCTTAATGAACTTGTGTATATGAATGGCAAAACAGGGTTTAGGAGAGTTGACAAAAAGATACAATTTACGCAGACTTACATAGAAAATAAGTTGTAGGAAGTCGAGATCACCAATATCCTGTAGGAACAAGGCGCCTAGAATATTATAAATACCTAGTTCTGTCTACAGTCTAAATACTATGAGATTACGTTGCTTTAATATTTCAATGAAAATGGATGTAGCCAGCTAAAAATTAACATTCAAAATTCCAGATTCTAAATGATAATTAACGTCGGCCACGGGCATGAGTCGTCGGCTGCTTTATAAATTTAGGTGCCTAAAAGAAAGATTTCTTAATAATTGGATGTCGAAACTACAATAAAGCAATAAAGAAAGGCGTAATAAAAAGGAGATTACGAAATCAATAAAAAGAATTTAAGTTTGCAAAATTAGGAAAATCGATAAATTTGGGGATCAAGAATTTTTTTAATAGATTTTTAATGTTAAAACACTATAATAAACTGTAGAAAATCATATAATCGCAGCTACTGAGATTAGAAAGCCTGATGGTTATCCGGCTATGACTGTTAAAGTAGCGTGTTTTCATTTTTTATTATTGTTTTTGGTTATTTTTATTATTATTTATTTTTACTAACTCTTTCTTTGTTTAACTTTTATACATATTTTTTTAGGATGATTTTTATATATATATATATATATATATTATATATATATATATATATATATATTATATATATATATACAAATATAATATATATAATATATAAATTAAAGAATATATATATATATATATTTATTATATAATATATAGAACAATATAAATATATATATAATATAATATAAAAATATATATATATATATAATATATATATATAATATATATATATATATAGAATTATATATTAAGATATATATAATATATATATATATATATATATATATATATATATATATTATATACGTTATTTTTATATCAGTCAGTTGTTTGCCATGAATGCAATTGCAAAAGAAGGAGTTTTAAAATATTATTTTTCTATAAATGACTGACAAGGCGGTAACTTTTTTTTCCGATTGCTTGTTTAAATTTTTTCATTTTGAAGACCTGTTGGCAACCAAGGCTGTGAAAAAGTCTGTCCTGCTATTTCCCATAGCTGGGAGAAAAAAAAGAATACCTTTCAAAGGATATTAGCACGTAAGTGAAATAATGGAGAAGAAATAATTCGACAGCTGTCCCTGATACCTCATCAATTTGAAAAAGGTTTTGCAGATCAATTACAAACTTTTTGACCAGAACATTGGAGAAATTTCAAAGAAAATATGGGTCCTCAAAGGAATCTAACCTTTTTTGATACGGGAAATCATCAGATAACCTTTGACAGTGCTATACCATTTTTTTTCAAACCATCATCTGAGTTGCAAGTTCTTTTTGATTTTTTAAACTAAAAACATTATTGCTTGATCTCCTATGGTTTTTTAGGAATATGAAATTTCTCGGACATTCAGGCCGGTAAATATTATTAATACTGTTTATTATTAACAGAGCATTTACTTAAACATTTGTGTATGTATAAATAACTTATAACAATAAAATGCACTGAAAAATTCTCAGACTTAGTACATTTCGGGTATATATAATGCTTCTATTATTTTTAGCCTTTTTATGTGGAGGAGGCTATTATATTTCTATTATCAATGAGTGTGTTACGGATAGTTTGATAGGTCTTTGACAATGATCTTAGCAATTTTAAAACTAGAAGAAATTTTACAAAGGGTTCATTATTTTATCCAACTTTATGAAATGATTTTAGTAAACGGCCGTTAGGTGAGACATGGGAAACGATGGGTAACGTGGCAGATATAGCGGACCGCTCAATCTCTCCAAATTCGGCGAATGGATATTTGATGTTAAATGACGGCAACACGTAGGAATATGAAAATAAATGGATTTATAATATGAATGCTTCCGGAAGAATCATGGTATTGTGACAGTGTGCAAGGATGCGGAAAAATTATATTTGGTCGAGGCAGATAACATCAGGCCAATTCCAGATCGTAATATGCCATGTTGTATAAGAAGATTTGCAATGTCTCCTTTGCATAAAAGACGAGTTTGACGCCATATTGGTTTTAGTATCGGTGTACGTAGTTTTGACCGAACTGGATGGCAGAAGAATGTCAATTCATTGAACACAAGACAATAACCACTATGGTGAATCGAGATCAGCAAAATATATAGCAGTAACGTTGAAAACACCCAAAGAAGAAACAATGTTAACTGTCCTGACTATGGCCTCCTTTTCAGCCAATTTCCCTTTTCGACATAGATCATATGATGAAGGGTATAAAACTTGTATGTCGCAATTGTAATGACACTTTCTTTAATGGGATGACATTGTGAATTAAATAAAGTACTAAATTGTAAAAATAAATATCATTTTATATTGAAATGCTGAGATCTCCATCGATGCTAAACTCCATTTCAGCCATTCCCCCACCTCCAGAAACTTCAATCTACGCGCTTCTTTCACGGAGGTCGACATTTTTTTTTCCCCTTGATCTATAGAAATGATAAATGCAGCAAGTTAAATCATTATTTTTTTTTTTTTTTTTTTTTTTTTTCGACCAGAAATTTTCCATGATCTTCATTTTTGGACATTTTTTTGTAATAATCATTTTATTTCTGTTTTATTTCATTTTGCTGCTTAGGGGGGTTAATTTTTCTCACTCACATTTAAGCAATTAGATTTCATTATATATATATATATATAAAATATATATATATATATATATTATATTTATGGGTAAAATAATAAATGTCAGTGATAGTCCTATAATAAATATAAGTTTACACTTATATTTAAACTAAGTACGCACCAAATCTCTTTGTTTAGTTACATAAATCTTCGAACAATCGATTGCAAATACATATATATATATATATATATATGCACACCGCAATTGAAAAACTAACTCCCTATTTTTTTTTTAGGAATCCTGCCTTAACTTCTTAAAAATTTTTCCTTTGTGATTATTGTTTGAATTATTCTATTCTATATTCAAATTAAGACTTAGGAAGAACTTGTTTTTTTTTATAAAAGTTATGTCTTCCATACCACAAGAGTTACTTTTGTCAAAAAAGAAATTACTGGGTGGTTCGAAAAATGAAAAAATCTGTACCCATATCAAATTTTAAATAAAACCTCATATTAAATGTTTTCCTCCATTTATTTTAAAAGTTATAGTTAATAAATTATAAGTATTTCAAAATGGGGAGTTAATTTTCAATAATCCTGTATATTGAGTTGAGATATTTATAATCTTCTCATAATCCACGATTAACAATTTAAAGAGGGTAACACATTGAATCCCATGAAACAATTTCTTGAAAAATATGAATGACCTTTGATACAGTTTAATAATTATAAATTAAACACTATAAGATTATAAGAAAATTATTTTTATAGAAAAACTGAAAAAAAAAAATCTTTCATTTCTTCGACATCAAAAAAATTGAACAATTACCTTTGAAAATCGAAGATAGATAATATTTAAAAAATTTTACCCACTGACATGAAAATATGTATCTAACATTTAAATATATATAAATATCTAGGTTACCAAAAACATTTTTTCTGTACAAATAGTTGAAGTGAGATTTTATATAAACAAACAAATGAAAATGTCTAAAAAATTTCACAATACAAAAGACCTACTATAGACGAAGAACTGATATTTATAAAGATACAATTACAATAAAACAAATATATACACATATATATCATACTTATTCATATCCCCTAATGATATAAAGGATATATTATATATATATATATATATATATACGCTTACACATACACATCATACTCTATCACTCCCAAAGAACCAAATAACACACAACAAACACTAAAACAGACACATAATCTCCAGGACCAATAAACTGTCAAACTGACCAAGGGGAATTAGGAAGCATAGATCCATCCAGCTCTTATCTCAAATAACAACTTAAAAGAGACTGTTTGACCAACACAAGGAATGTTAAAAGATTCATGTTAAAAAAGAAAAAAAAAAAAAAACAAATGAAAACTACAGACAAAAGTTCATTTTCTCCATCAAGACATTCATTTCTGTAATTTACTGCTACCAGCAAGCAGAAATATTTCTTCTCCCGATGATGGCCATTTTGGCCGAAACTAGTCGAGGAATCTAAATGAAATTATAATAAAAAAAAAAAAAAACGAAAGAATATTAATCTACAATCCAGTGTGTCTGAATTTTAATTTTAATTTTTTAATATTTTTATTGTTAATATATATATATATATATATATATATATATATATATATATATATATATACGATAGCATTTTTGTCCCCTGAATTATAAAATTCGTTTTTGAAAGCTTTGAATTAGCAAAATTTATGTAAAAGAAAATGCTTCTTTGATTTTTGATGTTAAATGAGTTTTAAAAAAAGTTAACTTATCAGACATAATGACTATTTACTGTAAAATTTGCTTTTTATTTTTAATTATGGAAGGACGTAAAAGATATATTATATATATAAAATCCAATTGGATCCTCGTAATATATTTTTTATTAAAACTGATCCACAAAACCATTATGAATCCTCAAATAGAGCAAAATTTTTTGGAAAAACAAAAATTTATAGAAAAATATTTATTTCGGTAAAAAAGGATATTGTGCAGTTGAAATTTAACTGAAAGCTAAAAAAAAAAAGAATGAAAAATTTACAGAATTTATCCATTTCAATGTTTTAAATTATTGAAAGCATGTTTCAGGGATCAGGGGAATTTTGTCTTAAAGGAAATAAGTTTTATTAAAATTAAACCTGAATTTTAATATTTTGACATTAATTTGTGGTAAAATGAAGAAATTAAAAATTTAAATTAAAAAAAACTTTTTAAAAATATCTTAAAAAATATATGGTAAAAGGATTATGGGATAAAGAAATGGAAATTTTGAGATCTTAAAGTATGGGAAAGGATTTATAAATCCATATCATTAATATAGTTAAATCAGTAAATACATAAAAATAGAAATTAGAATTATTTATACATTCGACATTTGAAAGTTAGAAAACAGAATTTTGGAAAAATATAGGTAATTAAGTTAAACCTATATTATGGAATTTGAATTTTTAAATGTCGACATTTTACCATTAATTCAAAGACATTAAAAGCAAATTCAAATTTTATTGTTTGTGAATCATGCAATAGGTCATGTATATATATATATATATATATATATATATATATATATCAATATATATATATATATATAAATATAATAATAATAATAATAATGAAAATAAAACAAACTTTTCCTGATTAAAAAAATTGATGAACATGTCTGTTTTTGTTCGACTAATAAACCGCCAGCTGGACAACCAAATTAAAAGCGCAAATTGTTAACATTAATTGAAATGAATGGGCTAAAATTTTTTCTTTAATTTTAATCAGTCTTTCGCTTGCATATCTTCCAATAAAGTGTTGGCAACAACTTATGTCCGGTCCATACAGCCCTGCGTCTATAAACAGGAGTGTCTGTTGGACTTGACAAAATTTCAATAAAAAAAAATATTTGCCTTTAATATTGCATGTCATTTGGTGTTTTATATTTTGTATTGCGATATATAATCCCTCGTTTCCAACTCTGTTAAGTGAGGGCGAAACCGGTCGGCTGCGTTTGGTTTTAATTTTTTTTTTTTTTTTTTTTTAACCATGAAAAGTAAAATTGGTCTTACCTGTTTCATTTCTATAATAAAATATTCTTAACCCACAGAAAATTATTAAAATATAAAGATTGAACATAAAAATAAGACAAGGTATATTTAAAAGATTATAAAAACTCACTTTGATCGGATTACTGCATTGTTCTTAACACACACACTTTAATAATATATATATATATATAATATATATACATACATAAAATATATATATGAAATATATAATATAATTTTATATTTTTATATATATATAATATATATATATATACATATATATATATATATAGTTATATATATATATATATATATATATATATAACATATATATATATTCATATATATATATATATATATATAATATATATATATATATATATATATATATATTTTATATATATATATATATATTTCATAATATATATATATATAATATATATATAAAATATATATATATATAAATATATATATATATATAATATATATATACCATATAAATACACTCATATATATATATAAAAAATATATATATATATATTTAATATATACATTTACATAACATATATATATATATATATAATATATATATATATAATATATATATACAAACATTTTATATATATATAATATATATATAGATATATCATATAAAATATATATCAAATACATAATATATAATTTATATATAATATAAGGTATATATATATATATATATACAAAATAATATATAAATATGATATATATAAAAAATATATAATATATATATATTTATATATATACAATACATGATATATATAGCGAAGGTATATATCAATAATATATATAAATATATATATATATGTAATATATATATATATATTTTTCCCAAAAAAAATATATATAAAATATATAAAAAAAAATATATTATATATATGTTTATTGTTTATTTAAAATGAACATTGAATTCAGAAAATTTTATAGTAACAGGCTGTTTTCAATAAACGTCTCTATCAAGGTGGATCCTAGTAAAATTAATAAAACTAATTCTCTGATAAATGAATGTTTTTATTTTAAAAACAGACTATTATATGTATTTTTTTTTTACAGTAAAAAAAAAAAAGTTTAAGGACAGACACTTAGGGACTGAAATATCACAGAGTTTTAAATATAAATATATCTCTATGTTATATATAATTTATATATATATATATATATATATATATATATATATATATATATATAGTCTTAAGGTGTGTTATATTTATGGGATAAAGTGATCAATATCAGAGATAGAGCGTGTGTAAATATAAAAGTGAACATCGAAGTCAACATTAGAGGCGACAGTCTGTTTCATGCGAAGGTCCAATCGTCCAGGCCACGTGTGGTCAAATTTTTTTCTGAATATATATATATATATATATATATATATACAGGTCAGTAGTGCATTATAAATAGTCTATTATGGTGGTTATTTTACCGGAAGTCGTTTATTTATTTATTTGGGTTAAATTATTTTGCTTATTTTTTATTTATTTTTATTTTTTGTTTCCTATTTTATTTATTTTTTTTTTAATCGGTGTTTTTATTAACGTAGTAAATATTTGTTTATATCATTAAAAATATATATATATATATATATGAAAGAGAGGCTCATAATGAAGCAGATATAGATATCCCTATATCATTGTTACACGACAATTATAACTGATATTATCGGATAGATAAAAAAAAAATATAAATTGAAAACTTCAGATCAATCTTAAAAATTGAGTTAAGTACCAATGCCAATATCTGTCTGTGATTGTTTCTCCTCCTTTTTTATTTTTCATAGTTTCAGCTAGTTTACGAACTGAACCTATATTCTGGTTTATTATAGAAAGTAGTGTAATCCGTGTCGTCAAAAATGACGGCAATTGTTCGAAAGTTTTAATAGTGAGATCCAATGAAACGGAAGTCTTAAAACAATGTAATGAGAATCAATAAATCAGAGATAAATAAACTAAAATAGAAGACAATGAAATATTTAATTAATCGTTTCCATTTACATTTTGACGTGTAATTGTAACTATAATTCATTGATTATTCAATATATTTTCGTATTAAAAGTGAAATGGAAATATCAGTTGGAAGAAGATAAGCAACAGAACGGCAAAGACATTTCATTTCTTCATTTCAGCGAACACATCTACAATGAAAGCTCTCGGAAAAAGACGCCGTGAACATTATACACACATACACGTATGTACGAACATTCACCAAGGAACAAATACAAATGTATACACACACACAAATATTATTGCCCATGTCCATTGTAAAATTGTTTTGTTTAATACATAGGTCTTGTTTGTCTTTCTTTCATCTTCAGTTGGACTTAATTCAAGTCCGGCCATTTTCTTGTAGTTGGACCTTTTAATATTGTACCAGGAGTTATACACATGTTTCTAATACAACACGCAAAGCCACACGGTCCTTTTACAAACTGATTAATTAAACGGTTTCTTTTGCTCGGGAATTTATTTTGTTTAAATGCAGATAAATATTTCATTTATGTAGATTATTAAAAGGACAAAGTATATTTATGAGTCGTTACTTTAACTTCAATTGATTTACCTCCTTCCCATTACAGATGGAACAGGAAGTATATGAATAAATACACATTGATGATAATTATTACGTTTGAGGTTTTTCTGGAATATATTCTCGTTTATTTCAAAAGATTTCTTCAACTCAGTCTTGTATTTATCAATCAACCAATCTCCTTGAATTCTTTTCTTATTTCTCAACCGCAGTTTCTCTTCAATAGCCTTGTGTTCTTTTATTACATCTTATATTCTATACGGCTTACGGTCATATTACGTTAAAACACCTCTTCTAGAACCATCACCGAAGTTAAGCAACGTCAAGATCAGTACCTAAATGGGTGACTGCTTGAGACTACCAGGTGCTGCAAGCTTGGATATGCAGCTGGTGTAATGGATAAAGGCTGACGATTGGAGATCCGTGTTCAAATATATTCGTTATATTTTCTTAGGGGAAAATAACTTTGAGAACGGGATGAATCGGCCTCTTCTCCACCCCCCCATTTATAAGTTAATAAGTACATCTTACATTACATAATGCATTGTCACATAAAAGCATTCTTACCATCTAAAAATATTTTCTGCTTTTTAAATAATCTAGAAAGGTTAAATAAGCCGTAGAAAATCAGTCAAAACATTAAAATGTCTCCCTGCTATGAGCTAAATATTAGAAATTGTATCAATAAATCATTATCTCAAATCTTGTTTCAATCCCAAAATATTGTCTGGCTTTAAATAACCTGCAAAATATTGATAAGCCGTAAAATCAAATCAGTTTATGATTCTGAAAGAATAACGTGTACCAAATCTAAACATCCATCTTTGTCAGGTTTTGATTAGTTGTCGATGGAATATGTTAACTTTCGTTTGTTGCGTCACAGCACATCACATATCCAATAACTCCTGAGGGTTGTACGGGCACTTCATCTACTGCAGCCATAGCAGTAGTGATGTGTCCAGGGCAAGAGTATTTAAAGGTATTTAACCCATAGCTGGGAGAAGGAGACTGACACCATACCCAGATGTACTTCTGTGCCAAGCATAAATTATGAGAATGCACGTGACAAATGATTCACATTGCTATAAGCTGGCACTCGATGGTGAAAAAATTAAAATGATTCAGGACAAGATCAAATTGTTTGAGATCTTTTGCTGTATTCTATCAACTAAATATGCTAAAAAACTTTAAAATGTCAGTTTAATCAAATCATAAATAGAAAAATGTTTAAAAGTAACTCCACAAATTATTTTGACAAGGAATAAAAGAAAAAAAATTCATGTTTTTTGTCATTTAGATTATTCGAACTGCTATCCTAATATTTACAACATTTCGTCCGTTGTACGCTCCGGCCTTCATCAGTTGATTGGGATTACGAACCGAACCCTTTATTTCGTCCACCAGAGTAGATTGTTCTAGTTCTACGTGCCATGCCTCTTCCGGATGTCTCAGTTGTTTCCCTTTAACTCAATTCTTCAAGTGTTTTGTAGCCTGGTATACAACTCTTTAGATTCAGTGACTTTTTAGTAACTGGATGTAATCGACGTTATTGTCCACTGGGCCATGTTTCCTTGAGGATATCTGTATATTAATTTCTTCCACTTATAAACCTAATGTCTCGGCCACCAATTTTGAACAGTGCTCATATTGCCATTTTTTCGTTATTATTATTGCATATTTTTTTACCTGAGCTTATATTGCATTTTTTGTGTTATTTATTGATTTTTCTCTAGCAGTCCTTATTAGTGGTTCCCATGTTGTATTCATTTCTATCAGCTCAGATTTTTGTGGCCTAGCATATGTGCTGATTCCTTAAGTTTTCGTATTTTCCAGCGATGTTCAACGGCCGAAACGTTGTGAATATAACAATGAAAATGAGGATAACAGTCTGAATAATGTAAATAATCATAATACCTTATCTCCGATACAGACAGATGTTATTATTATTGCTAATAATGATTATTTTATTCTTAAAAAAAATAACTTGTTACCATAAATTGCGACGTACAAGTTGACATCAATATTGTAGCTCAAAATTCTAAGTTAGGCTTATACCTACCATATGGGTCGACCCCAAACATACGGCCCAAAATTAGGCCTACCGGTAAATGAGGTATATATGAAATCCTGTGCCAAAACTATATAAGGTCGCACTATTTCGCTCTATAGTGAGGCACTAACTGTAATATCATCCTATATGTGCTGTATAGCAAACAACTTACAACACACATGTGTAAGTACCGTATAATGTATCGATATGAATTAATGAATATTTAAAATTTGTCAGGTCTACTGATACATATTAAAGTCAACATAAGCTCCTATAAAATATTAATACCGTAAATTACACAGGCATAACATACCCAGTTGCCTGAATGACGACCCAAAATAAACGGCGCTTCGGTCAGTTTTTACGCTTAGCGTATTATCTGTTGTACGCGATGCGTGCTGCAGCTTTAATAGAATATTACTTTTGTGTTAGGATCTTATATTAATTTGTGTTAATATGCCAAATTATTTCACCAAATACAAGTTTTAGTGTGATATATTTGCGGCTGCCTGCTGGAGGTACAGTAATTGTTAGGAGTGCAGTCCCATTCGTTGGTAAACTTTTGCATTTTATGCCCACCATTTAAGTCAGCCTTTTAGTTTTGGAAATATTTTATAGGCTTGAAAACTCGTCTTGTAGCCACCATTTTATGAGATATTTCAACAGATTTTTATCCGTTCTCCAAAATGCAGTATTTTTTTTCTGAAAAACTTTATATACAATCTCGTTCGTATTATTCGAATTTATATTTTACGCCAGATTCGTCATCGCTTTTGTGTATCCTTCTCCGGTACAATTTACGTGATATTTGAATAGATATTATCCTTTCTCTAAAAGGCAATATTTTTTTTTTCTGAAAAACATTATATACAGCCTCGCTCGTATTATTCGAATCTTTATTTCACACCAGATAGCTATTCGTCATGGCATCTGTGTATCCTTCTTCAGTAAACCTTCAGTCGATACGTATATAAAAAAAAAAAAAGTTCTGTCTAGTCTTCTGCCCTTTACGTATTCTGTGGATTCTTTCTCTTCTCTGGTTTATTACATCTCGATGCTATCTTTCAAACATCCGTTTATTTATATTGACATCTATAACCATTTACGTGGTTTTGGTATAGATAAATATTGGTCGATTATTTTTTATTCAGTAAGCAATTACTTAAACTCAATATAAATTATATTTAACCATGGGCATCTACTTTTTTCGAGAAAAGGGTAGATATTAAATGATTATATGCGAGTCTATAGACATTTACTAGGTTCAAGCTGAGGTAAATACTGCTCTGGGATTTGATTTTCATAACGTTACGATTGAACGAAATTTATTTATTTATTTTTAATAAATTCTGGGTTGGGTTGATATTTTATAAGTCTTTATTATTCTTGGTTTATTTAATAACAAAACCAGTCTTTCATTTTTAAACTAGATTTAGTTTATAAGTGACTTGGGTGGGGTTAAGCTAGCATTTGCCGTCTATGTCCATTGTGGTGTAATGGATAATGGCTCAGAATACGAAATCTAGAGCCGAGTTCGAATTCCGGTCGAGTTCGTTAAATTCAACTATGCGCAAATACCCTTGGGAAGGAATACAGCTATGGGCTGAATAGTAGAACAGCCTGAGTTAGCAACCAGACTACCGCAGAAAGAAATTGCTACCTACTGCGGGAAAATATTCTGTCTAGTTAGTCATGACTCGAAAGAGGCCTGATCATTCATGCGTATGGCACTTAAATGACTAAAGTATTGACTTGGTAAGTTGCCCTTTTGGGACTGTCCTTCTCTTTATGCAAGTAATCCAGTCAAAGTATTCTCGGCGCAACCAACAAAGAAGCGACTACAAAGAACAGGATAAATGTATTTGAAAAGTGGCTAAACTGTATAAAACAGTATGGAGTAATGGTAGCGAAAAATCTTCAAATTATTTAGTTTACATATTTGGTAATGAATGCTTTTATTTATGGAAATTTGAAAGATAAGTTTGGGTAATAATCTTGCGAAAATCAATGAAACCGTTTTTATTCAATTTAGGAAATCCCAATAAGATGTCTTCTTGAAAATAAAAATATTAACATTTGTATAAGATAAGTACGCCTATAGAATTTTATTCTGATTTATTACCTCTCTGCAACCTACAATCTTCAGAATGTTAAATGCAACGTCAATTGCCATCCTCTGTCTCCCTGAATCCTGTTCTTTCATTGTCCTTTCCCATCACTGACGTTTTCTATTCTCTTTCACTCCCAAGATTTCCTTGCGTCTTGGTGGCATTATTGCCTTGCTTGGGGTATAATGATTTTATTAAAAGAAAGTCCCCATAGAAATGTCTTAAATCTTAAAATAAATATAAAACCGATTATTAATTATTATTAAAAAGTAATTATTTTTCATGTCTTAAAATGACAAATTCTGGCATTGAGTTTGAAAGGCTTCAACAATACATCGTTGATAGCCTTTGGGGTGGAAAACCTAGCAGTACTTCCTCAGTCAATACTTATCACCTAGTGGTCGTGAATCTAATCCTTACATCAGATTATGACATCCATATGCTCTAGTTATTATCACAAGGTTTCAACCTTCCTCTGTCTACCCGGCTAAACTTCAAGTAACCCCTTATTTATTCTATGGGTAGATCATTTCAATTCTGTATCTATTTTCCAATGGGACCATCTTGAAGTTCTGATTGGCCCATGCTGTCCTTAATGAATCTTGTGTTTTACTGCTAGGCTTGATTTCTTCCGTCTCGCTAAAGTCTTACCGTCAAGCATGACTCTCTACTACCCTTTCTCTTCCTTTCCTTATTAATGAACTGTACATCATTATTTTCCTCATTTTTTTTGACTTTCTATGGACTTATGTAACCCAAAACATAAGTTTTATATTCTGCTATATCAGACAAAATCAATTTTCATCCAATGAATTCATAGTTCTGGGTATGACGATGAACAAGGCCGCTGATCGAGGCATCAGGGGTTTTGAAGAGCATGGAACCAGCTCCTAATTGCTGTTGCACCCAGGCCCACTCTAAGGGTGGTAGCACCTGTTAGGATCCAAGCTATAGGCAAATATCAAACATCCAAATAAAACACTATGAAAGTATAAAAATACACATTTATATAAAACAAATCACCAACAATACAGATTTATAGTAAAATTACAAACAATATATATTTTAAAGCAAAATCACCAATAATTCATTTTATAGTAGAATCACCAACAACAAATTTTCTAGCAAAATGACCAATAATGCATTTTGTCTGTAGCTGCAGGTAATTTCGTTCTTAATATATTTAGTGGAGCCATAAAATTATATTTTAAAATATTTAGATTTCGGCATTGAATAACCCGTAGAGGTTGATTTGACGTTAAACAAAATGAAGGAAATAATGAATTCATCGTATATGTATGTTCGATATACTAAGTGCTGAATGAAATGAAAGCAGTTAATTTCAAGGTGACAAGCTAGCGGAATATGTCAAAACTTCTAATCCCATCTCGTACCCTGTTAGCAGAGTTCTCTCTCTCTCTCTCTCTCTCGTTTCTTTCTCTCTCTCTCTCTCTCTCTCTTTCTCTTCTCCTCTCTCTCTGTTTCTTTCTCTTCTCTCTCTTTCTCTCCCTCTCTCTCTCTCTCTCTCTCTCTCTCTCTCACTCTCACTCTCTCCTCTCTCTCTCTCCTCTCTCTCTCTCTCACTCTCTTTCACTCTCTCTCTCTCCTCTCTCTCTCTCTCTCTCTCTTTCTCACTCTCTCACTCTCTCTCTCTCATATGGCTTGAAATAAAATTAACAGTACATTTCCTTTCCCGAACTAACAACTTGTATTAAGCTGTAACATTTTATCAAAATACCAGCATTTTACTCATAAAATATTCCCTCTTACTCCCCAAAAAACACGCACATGAACCGTTCTGGTAGATTCTATTTAGTTGCAGATATTAGAGGCGTTTCAGAATGTAGCCTCGATTTTCTGAGTGACAGAACTAATTTCAACTCTATTTAAAAACACTAGCCCTTAGTTCCGAGTTGAAATTAATTCTACACCCTGATATTCTTCGTTTATTTTTTTCCCTTTCCTGTCATCTGTTTTAGGTGATTGATTTTTCTACTGCTTTTCAACCCTTTCCAGGTTATTTAAAGTCAGAAAATATTTTAAAATGAAATATTTTTACTTTTTTATTTAGATAATAATGCTTTAGTGATACAAGTCGTACTACTTAACCTATAGTTGGAGGGAGAAAAGTTGGATTCCTACCTTTCCCAAGGATATTTGCGCATAGGTGAATATGACGAACCTCAAGCCATTATCTATTACACCACGCATATCCAAGCTTACAGTCAGCAACTGGTATACCAAAGCGGTCACCCATCTAAGTACTGGCAAAGCTCTGTTGCTTAATTTCAGTGAAGCCGTAAACCCTTAAAACATTTGGGGCTGTGTGTGTGTATATATATATATAGTTGTATTTCCGGTTGATTATCCTGTTTCTGCAGTTTCCATCATTTTGTTTCATTTTTCATTTTCATATCTTGATGTTTCTATTCCTCTTTTCTCACAACCATTTCAGATGTTTTTTTTTACTCTGAAAACTTTTAACGTTGCTATTTTCTCTGAAGATGCTTTTGTTATTTGAAAGCTTTATAATTACTTCTTTTTCTTATATTCGAGCAGTTGTCTCCGTTTTCTTTTCTTCATTTTTTTTCGTTTTTAAGTTGTTTTTTTATTTTCACTTCTTTCACTCTGTCTTTGGAATGTTTATTTTCTGAATATCTTTTCTACATCGGCTTCTTTTAAGCATTTTCTATATTCTCTCGTCTTTTTGTCTCCATTTTTTTTTATCCAGATCTACCTCTCCTTCTAGTTGCTCTGTACCTTTTTATTGTCCATTCTTTTCGCCTCAAATCTTTCTGTAGAAACCAACCTCTCCCTTTATTTGTTTTATACCTTACTGTCCCTATGTTTTTCTGTCCAGACCGGCCTTCCTTTTCCTTATTGTGTTTTCTTCATCTTTCTATCCAGGCCGACCTCTCCTTCTGATTATTTCTTTTGTCTCTCCTTTCTTTTTATTTTCTTTCTTCATCTTTATATTCAAATTTACTCCTTCCTCTAACCCTTTACTCCGTTTCTCCTTATCATTTTCCCCTGATTTCTTTTTATTCAGATTGATTTCTTCATTTATTCTACTCCTTGTTTTGTTTTTCTGCTTTCTCTCTATCCCGACAAATGGTTTTCCTTAACTTACTCGCTAGAATTTTTCTTTCTTTCCTGTTCTCCTCACATTCTTAATTTCCTAGTTTCTTTAGACTTTACTTCATAAACTTAATATCGTTTGAACAACCCTTTCGTCTATGTTCTGTTACAATTTTATTTTATTATTATTATTACTACTACTACTATTATTATTATTATTACTTATCATCTTTTCTCTTTTCCATTGTTTCGTCAGCCATTTTCGTGACGGTGTCATTCTTCCGTCTTGCATCTTCTCCCTTACAAATATGTCTACTTCCTTCCTTATGCCTTTCTGCAATTGAAAAGGCCCAACGACATTATCAAGCCTTTCTTCCTGACCATCACATATCTCTCGTGTTGTTGCAGCTGCTACAGATCCAATATTCCATTTGGCATTATTCCAGAATCGGAAGATTCTTGCCAAACCCTTGTCTTTTCTCTCAGCTATTGTTTCCAGTCAAAACAGGATCTATTCAAAGTTTTCTTAGTTCGATTCCATCAGGATTGTTGTACTACATTGAAAGATGCTTTTTATAGTGGCAATGTTACCAGATAGGTCAAGCAACAATTTATCTGGTCATTATTTAATCTAAAACTGTCCAAAATTTCGATATGATTTTAAGTAACGTATACGAGGGAGTAATGGAAAATTATTGTACCGACCAGGAATCCAAGCTAAAAACACATTAATGTAGAGACAAATTTCAGTCAGTGGCTCGAAACGACTTTTTTTGACACCTTCTCTTTTCTCTCTCTCTTTTTCTCCTCTCTCTCTTTTTCCCCTCTCTCTCTTTTTCCCCTCTCTCTCTTTTTCCCCTCTCTCTCTTTTTCCCCTCTCTCTCTTTTTCTCTCTTTTCCCCTCTCTCTCTTTTTCCTCTTTTCCCCTCTCTCTCTTTCCCCTCTCTCTTTCTATATATATATATATATATATATCTATATATATATATATATATATATATATATATATATATATATATATATATATATATATATATATAATGTCTATCATTTATATGTGTATGCATGGGATGTGCCCGCAGCGGAACAAGGGAACGCTATTCCATCATGATTGTTGTGTTCAGTTTCGCATAAACAGACTTGCGAGAGGTAAGAATCAATCTCTTCTCGCTTCAGTCATGGGTTAATATATCAGTGCTAATATATCAGTAACGACATTTATTGGCTAAAAATAAGGAGAAGAATGGGGACCCTGCAGTCTGGTTGATCAAGGTGATATATGACGGTCTCCTTAAGACAAAGGTTAGCAGTCTGACCTACTATTTAATCCATAGCAATCGCTTCGCACGGTTCTCAAGAGTAATAGTAGAAAGTCAACGCTCTGGCTCCAGCAGGAATCAATTTGCTGATTGCATGGTTGGGGCCGATAACTGCTACGGAGTCCGATTTCCGGATAAATTAATTACTTGGAAATACACTGTGCACACAGTGAGATATATATATATATATATATATATATATATAAAGCTGCCTTTTGATCTGGGTTTTCATCTGCACGAGGCTTTCTTCGCTGCAGCTTTGGCTTATTTGATTGAAATCTGGTCCTCTGTTGGCGAAGAATTCTTTTTGCAAGGATACTGTTGCCATAAGCGACAGAAAAAACTCTAATGCGATCGCTTCATTTAAGTATTGCAATAATATTTAAGCTACCTTTTTAAAAGTTCATCAATAATTCTTCTCTCGTCATTTAATTTAAAGACAATTTGATGTACGTAGGGCCTTACTTTCCGTACAAACTATTTTTTTTTTTTATTGAATGGGTGGCTTTCGCTATATTTCGCAATTAATTTAAATTATTAAGTTTATTTCCTAGTTATAAAAATTGTCATGGTAGAAAAATTCGCGTAAATTCACAAAATCGCCAAAAACAATCGCAGTAATGAAACGTTTGGAATCTAAGAGAGAGAAAGATTGGCGTGAGTGGGTAAAGTTTAATATATTTAAGTTATTCTTCAGCCAAAGACGTTTTCTCGTTTCTATTCAGTAACGTAATCCTTCAACGAATTTTTTTTTTTTTTAATAAAAAGCTTGTGCGGTAAAACAAACCTTGAAAACTACCACCAGCAGACGTAAAGTATTAAGACATAGAACTACAATATGTCTTTTTTGGCTTTTTTTTAAAAATTAAAATAAAATGTAGCAATGTAGACGAATCTTGAATGTTATTAATATATTTTACTACTAAAACCTGAATGACGGTTTGCGAATGACGACATATGTTTTCTAAACGCTAACAAAATATTTCCTCAAATTATAATACTGCGGATGTCTAAAATATTAATGAAAACAAGTTTTGTATGTGGGTGCAACCATATAGTCACATGCATAAATAGTAATATATATATATATTATTCTTTGCATGAGTGAGACATTGTGTACATCCATACGTTTTTAGATACCGAGATATATTCAAAGATGACTCTTCTCTTTGTGTGTCGAGTAAGGATGTATTAAATATACTGCATGGACATGAGAATTAACACTGCATGGTGACTAGTCAGCTTCCTGCACTTCACATTCGTCTTGAAACTATCATCATGCAGTGGCAACCCTTATTTACTTTCTCTCTCTCTCAAATATATATATATATATATATATATATATGGGAACCAATCTTTCTTTTATACGTGTTTTATTACAGACTACTGACAAAGTACTATGATTTCTTACATTCGTAAATATTTCATTTTCATTACATAGTGTGTGTAAAAACAGTTCAAATGTTCTATGTCCGAGCACTTTCGGATATTAGCCATTTTCAGTTTTACACACTTCATGTCCAGTAAAGAAAACACTTGCAGGAATGCAAGAAAAATTGAGTAAAAATCTTAATCGCAGAACCATATCTGATGTCTTGAAGGAAGAGACAAATGTATCGATGACTCTGATTTTTTTTTTTTCCATTCTTTCATTTATTTATATATCTAATAAGGTAAATTTATTTGACAGGACTGGTGCTAAAAAACTAATACATGTTAAAATATTAAATGATATTGCCCGTCAGTCTTCCAATTTAGTAATACTTGCCTGAGTAAAAAGCTATAGATTAAAAAATAATGTTCCTATTTAGAATCGAACTAACACCTCCGACATCGGTATTAAATTTGCGAACATTAAATACAGCAAAATTCTCTACCTAACTACCAAATCATAGACTTAAAAAATTGGCTAAACGTCACACACACATATATATATATATATATATATATATATATATATATTCCAATGTAGTTTAGAGGAGAGGACAGTCATTTCACCGACAACAATGTATCAGAATAGACAAGTAGAAGTGACTGAGTCGGGGAACTTTCCAGACAATAGCTTCCTCTAATTCTTTCTTACGCATTTTTGTATGGATATATAGTTCTGTACGCACACGCCTCAACAAAAATTGACACAAACATAACATACAAAACACTCCACATAAGCGATGATTTGCTCTCAGACGGCCTTGCAATGAAAGATTTACCTTTAACCTTTTAAGTTTGAATATTGACTGATTTCACAGCAAACAAAAGTAGAAAAATCGAGTTATTTATGTGCATGGTTGAAGAAACGAGATTTCCAGATATGATAAGCCATTCTTTCTTTTCAATATACAGTTGATTGCATCTAGTTTTGTTGTCGCCATTTGTAACAACTAAGAAAGTTATCTTCTGCCTCTAAAGAGTTCCATTTTGTTAGCATGAGATATTTTTTAGCAGTCGAGTTGTATTGATTAGTCGGGAATAAACAGTTAAAGAAAAGATTATAAAAGCTGGTGTGTATATATATATATATATATATATATATATATATATATAAAATCTAATTTCATATATTGATTGTTGTTAATGAATAAAGAAAATGGAAAATCTGAAAGGAACACATTATATAAGAATGATATCGAACGGGAAAATGGAACACAAAGAATGAAAAGGTTTAGGCCAAGGAAAAATAAATAAAAGGACAGAAGAAAAAGTAATGCAGATGAAAGAAATAAATGAGGGGGGAAAAAAGAAAGTTGTAGAAAAGTAATGAAGAGAATATATGATGAAAGGAAGATAGATGGAAAAATAAAAAAAAATGTTGAAAGAAATAAAATGAAGAAATGAAGGTCATTGTTACACTAGCAAAAAGTGTAATTGTAAAAATGCAAGTGCGTTTTTAAAGAATGAAAAGGCTGAAAATAATAGTTATCAGTCTCGCTTCGTATTTCTTTGAAGAAAGCATGAATCCGCTTCTATCCGTATCCTGTACGAGGTAACTTATCAAAATATATTTTCACTGGCGTACTAAATGGTTTACAGAAGAATTGGCGAATAGCCACTTAAGCTATCCTCTATCGATGATATTTGCCCAGATAGCTGCTGAAAATATGTTAGCTTAGTTGCCGACCATGACAATGATAACTCATTTTGTTCTCTGCTTAGTAAAAAATTTCAAATTTAGTGGGGAAAATGTGTGCTATATAAATGCCAGCAGTAAAATAAACCGAAATTAATCAATTTGATGAGCTTCGTTTTTGACAGAGAATAGATTAGGAAAACACTGTAAATAAAATAAAGGTCTTCACACAAAAAAGGCAAGGCATGGAAAAAAAAAAGATACCACACCTACAAAATGATGAGTGTCTTAGTCTTAGAAGTTCATAGTGTGGGAAAGAAAAGACTCCATGCCACAGAGATGTGGTTCTACTGAATAACGCACAGAATACCATTGACGGAATATGTGAGCAGCAAGGAAGTTTTAAGGAAAATAGGTCTTACAAGGAAACTATAATTGCAACTTGGAAAGGCGAATCAAAATTTCTCGGGATAAAATAAGAGAATGCAGGAAAGTTAACACGTAGAGATGTCGAAGGCATGAGAAGCGAGGGAAAAAATCATTTTAATGAGTTTGTGAAAATGAATGGCAGAATATGGTCAAAGATTAATGATACTGAGTTTTTTTAGTACAAAAAAAAAAATGGAAATTCAGAATAATCCTCATTACCAACATTCCGAAATGACTTGCTATATAAAAGAAATTTGTTCTAGAACAAGCTGCGTTTTTTTATTGACTATTGAAATTATGCGTTTACAGTTTGATACTTACGTTGCGAAGTCCTAAATGTCAAGGGTTAGCAATAATATAAATAAAAAATATTAACAATAATTTTAAATATTGATTAAGAAAGCAATAATGAAACTAATAAGAATGATTTTTATATTAGACAAACCAACTCTAGCAGAACATCGACATAATTTTTCATTCTCCAAAAAAATTTGTATCCGACAAATATTACACTTCAATTCAGCACAGGATCTTCAGCTCCATGAGAAGAGATGTGGAACGTTTAGCTATTATCTATAACTTTTCCTTTCGAATGACAGCAAAAATATCTAAATATTCTACATATATATATATATATATATATATATATATTGGGCATTTTTCCGTCGAGAAATTGTCCTTATAGAGCTCTTGTCAGCCGGCCGGGCAGTTGACGTCAAAAGATGATGAATTATTTTCCACCAGACAAAGTAAACGTCACATTGCTTTCCTACAAATAAACGTCAGATTGCTCTCTCTGCTCTGTCACTATTTCCATTGAAAGTGTTCAGATGAACTACATTCCTTAGTTCCACCGGTATTAATCACCATTGCTAAGAACAGCCATTCTCGTCCTGGGTATGAGGATAAACTACATCCGCGTCCAGAGTATGACGATAAACTGCGTCCGACAGCAAGGCCACTGAACAAGAGGTTTTGAGGAACGTGGAACCACCTCTTAATTGCAGTTTTTTCCAGATCCCCCCCTGACTCGGGTAGTAGCACGTGTTAGGGTCCCAGCTATGGGCAAATAGTTAACACCCAAACTGGGGCCAAAGTCTACGAAAGTGTAAAAATAGGTTTTAATATCAGAAATATTTTTTTTTAAAAAGTTCTTACCAGCAATTCGTTTTTGGAAAAAAAAAAATATTACCAAAAATAAAAATTTTCTTGGCATAAAATAAACCACTGATGTTGATATGCCGTAAAAGTAACCAAACCAGCCATGCCATGCACATTGTAGGGAATCACTGTCTTTTCCTTTGTATTCGAAGCAGCTACTACGGCTTCTTTGTAGAACTTATTTCTAATAGATTGCTTGCACGATCTCTATAATCTTGGCCAGTTCAATTTATTAACCCCATATGCAAAAGTTTGAGGCTACCCCGTGGATTTTTTTAATTGGCTCAAAAAATAGTTGTTTTGTACTTTAAATAAGAGGAAATTATTTTAGATGGTTGAAAAAGTGAGACGTGATTTTTATTAGAAAATTTATTTTGACAAAATGAAAAAAAAAGCATTTTATGATTAAATTTACTCCCTCCTTTTAGCCTTGATTACTGCAGTACAAACGTTTGCCATTTGTTGCAAAAGTTTCTCAAAGTGTAAGTTTGATAATTGTTTTCATTCTTTTTTCATTGACTCTAACATCTCTTGATTTTCTTTTTCATTCTTCTGTCAAGTTCATGCCATGATAATTGTGGCGGTGGCTTTAGACTTTTGAACTGTATCGTATACTGGACCTGTTACTCTGTATCCCTCTACACTGAGTAACTGTCAGGCTTTGTATAGTGTGAATATTATTATCGTAAAAATTAGCAAAGGTTTTTTCTCTATTTACCCGTTTTCTTGAATTTCTTTAAATATTTCGGATGAAAATATCTCTAAGATAAAAACAATTTAATCAAGAATCCATGTTACGCACAAATAACGCCTATACTGTGAATAGTCTGTTAATATAGCTATACAACAAAGGCTTGAATACTATTCTATCCTTATTCCTTTAACACGCAAAGAAAGCTATATGACCATAAGTATATCTAATTCCAGACATGTTTCAGCAAAACCTCTACTTTAGAGTTTTTTAAGCCCAGCGGTTTCACCATTGTGATGTTTCTTTGTTGAGTTGGCAAGTCAGAAAATGAAAGGAAAAAATCTTAGCATTTATATTCATAAAATGACGAAGACATGTTTACTCATAAGAGTATCCGAAAAATTTCATGCGATTCTCGGATTCTGTCGGGTTGGTTGAATGGGAAAGCATAATTTGTTTCCACTTGAATCGCGACCGCTGCAACTAGACGAGTTTTCATTGATTGTTTGTCAGGCGTTAGGAAAATAGAGTTTACGTCTTCTGACTTCGTTATGGCGAATCAGAAACAGTTACATTCTGTCCAGATGTGACCGCCACGTCCCAGGCTGCATTTTAAAAGAAAAACGTGTTTTGAGGGCACGGAGTGCAGACTAAACAAGTTGCAAAACAACAAGCCTCTCATACGATCTGAAAAATACTCGGAACAATCGGAATTATGCAGATTCTTTTTATAAGAATAATGACTTTTCTGAACGTAAAAGCTGATGATATAAATCAATATTTTAGGTGTTTTATTGAATAAATGTTCAACAATCTCAAGTGTTTTCATCTTTCGCGCTGTTATCTTTTTCAACCGATCTTGTATTATGGGAGCTCTTTATCAAATCGTACATAGAGCACTTTTTGCAAAATATTTGCGGTGCTAAGCAACGCAGACTTCTTAAGATATGGGATATTAGGCTTTATTCTTGTTTTTCCTTCGCTGTAGGTGGTATAGATGCCAACGTCTACTGATATTCAAGATATAGTCTTTAACGCCCCCTATTCTGGCAAGTTCTATCCGGAAATCAGTGTATTTCTTCACTTTGTCTTTCTTTGAACCTGAAATATTATCATCCAGGCGGCGTTTTTTATATCTTTAACAACTGCGATGATGTTTGGTTTGATGGCCTCAAGAAGGCCGTCGATTCGGGTCTCAATTTTTTTTATTATCGCTTGTCTACCGCTCCATATTGGTATGGCCAAATACGCATTTCAAAAGTTAGGCAGAGTATTACGAGACAGGGGGATTTTCGTTGGTAACAAAGAGAAGAGCACTGAACTGCTACGTGATATCTGTCCTCCTTTCCGACAGAGAATGTTGGACGGTCTCCTCAAAGATGAAGAATAGACTCGAGTCAACGGAGTTATGGTTCTACAGAAGGATGCTAAGTATACCATTGACCGAGTATGTGAGCAACGATGAGGTTTTGGAGAGGATACAAACAAGGAGGAAGTTTATATAACATCAGGAAGAGGCAGATGCAATGTCTTGGACAATTAATGAGAAAGGAAGACTTTGAGAAATTGATACTCACAGGGCGGATAGAGGGAAAACGAGACAAGGTAAGCAACGTGTGGCATACCTAGCTGGCTTAAGCAAGTGGATGACAACAGGGTTTGGGAGAAGAAGCAAAAGGACAAAACATAGAACTACAAGGGATAGAGGGAGTTGGAGAGCCATGATCATCTACGTCCTGAAGGGACAGGGAACACAAAAAAAACCGCTCCATATCATAGGATATTTCCGGGGAATTAAGCTCATCACTGACGGTGTGAACATGGTAGAATCGGTTAAACACGTATATTCCACAGGTATATGAAGACGCACAATGCCAAGTTAAAGGCCTACCAAATGCAGTGGATAATCGTGAAAATAGGAGACGCGGAATTGTGAGGATCCCTGCTATCGGCACACTTTGATATTAGAACTATTATCGTAATTGGGTAAGAGACCAGCAGATTAACTAAGTGATACTGTGTATATATATATATATATATATATATACCCGTTATACTTATTCTAGCAATCAATCTAAAACTTATACCAGGCATATGCATCACAGTGAAATGCATGCCGTTCTGGGAAGGACGATAAACTCCATCCGCGTCCTGAGTAAGACGATAAACTAAACCGGGCAGCAAGGCTTCTGATCAGGAGGTCTTGAGAAGCGTGGAACCACCTATTAATTGCTCGTGTTACCAGGTCCGTCCTGACGCGGGTTGGTAGCTCCTGTTAGGGCCCCAGCTATGGGCAAATAGTTGACACCAGAACTGGGGTCAACACACTATGGAAGTGTAAAAATAGGTTTTAATACCAGCAATACAATTTTGTAAAAGATTATTACCAGCATTTTGAAGAAAAAATTATTAGCAATACATTTTTTGGAAAATAAAAATCTTGTCGGTATTAAATAACCCATTGAGGTTGATATGCGTAAAACAAACCAAACCAAATGCATGCGAGCAGATATGTCTTTTCGGGATCTGTTGGTTTTTTTTTTGTTTGTTTTTTGTTTTTTTTAGTTTTTTTCTTTTTGTATTTGGGGCCCAATTATAAATATTTTCAGTTTGGGCAACCCAGTCTCATCAGACTGTCTCCGATTGGGGCAGTTCCCAAGTATTTAGATGTGGATCTTAAGTGATCCTTCATACCTAAAATCAAAATTTAACGAGTCCCAGAAATGACTGTTTCGCCGATGATGATATGAACTAAAATCATCCAGATGTCAGCATTCTCGCTATTTTGAGTAATGCTATCTAGATCACTGAAAATCATTTCCTGGAGGGCCAACTTCTTTGACGTGCAGGTAGGCATATTCTGACAGGATTAATAATCAACTATATTCAAAGTGTCACCGTAGTTTTACGAGATAAAAATAATCACTAACCTACACAACAACGAAAACTAATGTACTATTTATGGTATGTAATATTTGTGGTAGAAAAAATACTCAATATCAGGAACTGATCATATGTAAATATAAACAGTCTTTCATTTGAGTGAAAACCTCCGACCATGTGGTTGAAAGAGTAGCGCTCCTATTTATGTATATACGGAAAGGCCGATTATTTAAATTAATCTCTCAACACGGTTTCTGTGGCTGATTTGGTAAAAGATCGTTTCGTTTATGGAAGCTGTTTCTCTTATGAAAAAGGGAACACAGTTCAATTCCGGTGAGTCTCAATCTTTAGCAGGACTTTCAATCTAAAGGGTTTGTTATTAATTTTCCTTTTTTTACGAAACAAAAACAGGGATAGCAACTCAAATAGGTGTACCCACTAAAAAATAACGTTTATAGTAATACTAAATAATTTCGGTTAATAAAAAAAAAAGAAAATTGATAATCCCAACTTGTCTATATTAATTAACAAAACATGTTTGAGATAACTGTCGCTGCCGAAATACACATTAATATTTCTTTTGAATGTAACAAACAAGGAAAACTTTATTCACTTTTTCTGTTTTTAATCGGCATCGCCCCATGCAAGGCAATAAAGCCACTAAGTCACAAGGAATTACAGGGTGTGCAAGAATTAGGAATAAAACATTAATAAGGATCGGAAAGAGTAATCAGGAGTATAGTAGATAGCGATTGACATTACATTTAAATTTTGAAAGATTGAAGGTCGCTGGAAATCATGGTGCCGGAAGGAAGTTCCACAAGCGAGAAGTGCAAGAAAACAAACCTTTTAACATAGATCTTAGGATTACACCTAACTAGCTCAACTTTAAATTGATGAGATCTCGATGCCAGTCTGACATTGCGCTTAAATTCATTAAGTCTAATTACGATAGGGAAGAGCTATTACCATATAAAACATACAATTACCATAAAGAAAGACACAAAGGCAACCTTACCGCGGTAGGAAAGTGACTGAAGCCGAACTGCCAGATTAGGAACAATAATATAGCTGATTCTTTAGATTTTACCAAGAAGCTCAAGGTAAATACCAGGGTTAGTTTTCGTTTTATGGTAACTAAGGTAGCGTTGAACGTGTCAAATGATTTTATTGCTTAATGCGCTTTTTGACAATTAGTCAATTTAAAGGTTTTCATTGTTGGTATATTACGTTTTAAGTTTTAATGTTTAATTGTAATTCTGAGCAGTGCTGGATGGAATTAGTAATTCAATGTTAGAAAAAAAAAAAAGAAATTAGAAAAATTTGCTTGTCCATCACATAATTTGATAAAGCCTGTATAAAAGAAAGAGTGCTGCCCCCCCCCCACACATATATATATATATATATATATATATATATATAATGCATGTGCGTGTATACGCAATTACATATGTGATGATAATTACATAAAATATTGGAGTAAATTTATTGAGCTGAAGTCTTTCGCCTTCATGGCTTCATAATTCAATTTTACAGCTTTCACTTTTCAATTTAAATGTTTAATTGAAAAAAGAAAAATCCCCAGCAAGCGAACATTAGGTTTTTCGAATCTTGCAATTATTTCTCTTGTTTTTTTTTTTTTCAATTTCTTTCTTTTTTTTTCTTTTTTTCTTCAATTTCGTTCTTTTTTTATTATTATTCATTTTCGAATAACGTGCATTACGTGTCGAACTTACTTTAGAAACAGGAAGATTTGTCATGCGTGGGATGCGAACGAATATTTAGCATCCAGTTAAGATAGAGAATGCCGGGAACTCCCATCATCCCTTGCAAAGAGCATCGTTGAAAATCTGCTCGGTTTGTCACGAAAAGATGCTGTTAAAATTCACACTTTTAAAAATCAACGATTTTTCAACGCTCTAGAAAAAAAATTGGCAATTATTTAGGGAAAATGTTCAAATCCTCTTCATCGTTCATATTTTTGCAAAATTATATTAGCAGACATTCACAAGCGAATTATAGACTATTTACAACTCTAGGAAAGGTGTTAACTGTCAGTGGGATGTGCATTTGATGGGAAGAGATGACAAGGAAGGTTATTTGATGAAACCATTAAATTTAAGCTAATTTCAAAATGTTTTTGCTTGCTTGTTATTTAAAAAATAAAGTGTATTAGAAATGAAATGGTGGACATGTATATAGATTTTTCTCTCAAGAGTTATTTGAAAATTTAATTTTTATTCTTTTCCAGGATCATTTCTTTGTTTAAAACATTATTTATCATTATTAACTATGTTTTCAACTGTTTATAGATTGGTAGATAAATAGGAAGATACGAGGAGGTACTAAATGTTTTTTTTTTTTTTTTTTTTTTATGAGTCATTTCCCAAAATATGGCCAAATCAACGAAAGTCACTATTTTCTAAGTGCCTTCTTGGTCTGACACCATAGATTGGTATAGTTGAAGTAACAGACAGTGCTAGGATTGACGTTCTTCATAAAATCTAACGGAATGATTAAAGATCAGTTTTGTTTTTTGTTGTTTTTTTTTGTTTTGTTTTTTTTTTGTTTTTTTTTGTTTTTTGTTTTTTTGTTTTTTTTCTTAAGGGTTTCTTGATCGTGTAGTTAAATGATTAAGAAATATTATATTTGTAGATATACAAGACCTCTCCGAAACCAATGCCTCTAATATTTTTTTTTATATTGACCTATCACACTGGAAGTGGATGTCACATTGGTAGTAGAGACGAACCTCCCCACCAATAACTCCCGATTATTTTATTTCATTTTGCCTTTCAAATAACTGTGTAGCAGTCTGGCAAAATGGCATCTGACGTGAAGTTACTTACATAGCAGGAGATGTTTCTCCACTAACATTGATACTTATTTAAAGTTTACAGAAACCAAACTGTCGATATGGCCATTATTTTCCGGTGAACAATCTTTTACCATCCCCCCTCGTCTGAGATTTTACAAGCAGGGATACGTTCATTCATCAAAAATGTATATCCAGTAGTAGTAACTATAGAGAAAAAAATTGTTGAAAATGTCTGCTTTTCTGTCCCTATTCGATTTTCTGTGGAGGCAGCATTACTTTCAGAACATTTTTCCCTGGGCATCTTTTCCTAATTCATGTCCTTTTGTCATACTTTCCTTCTGTAATATGGCGTCTCGAAAAGAGAAATTTGAGAGCAGATTTCGAATTCCAGTCGGGTGTGTTATATATACACTTAGGTGAAAATATTCTTAGGAAATCTATGAATCCATATCCTCTATCCAGCTATGGATTAAATAGTAGGACTTGTATCTGGAAAATTCATTGTTAATCTCAAAAACCTGTTAATGCAATATTTAATCGCAAACAAAAATTATTCTTGAAATGCGAAATATGTTATAGCTTTAAATGACCCGGAAATTGTTGATACATAATGAATAAAACGATCTCTAAATTTTATTGTCATGGAGATTAATAAGAACACGAGACTAAATCTTTTACATAAAAGGATTGTCTATTCACTGATAAACATTGTCAATTAATATCGGTGTGTAATTTCAGAGATTTTATTCGAATGTGATTCTACTCGCGTGGATGTGAGAGACTCTGCTTTTGCCCTCTTCAGTGAGGTGCTTATATATCTTCCTGCCATTCGCTGGCCCGCTAGTGTGGACATTGTAAGAGCAGCTGGACCGACCCATTGTTCACATGTCCGAGGCAGCCACTAACATTCTCTGAGGTGCAATCAGGTTACCTTCAAAGCCAACAAACTGAGACCCCCTAAACCCCCGTGTGGCACAGAGTACAAAATCTACCTTGGTAGCTTTTAGATTACTTCAGTACATACCAGGGTCCCAGCAGAGGCACTTCTCTTAGAAAAAAGGTTCATTATTGATATTTAATTAGATTCAGTCCATTTGATATTTCCTGACGTGAATCATATGCAACATCTCTATTTTGTTCTTTTATATCTTTTCCAGTGTTTCTCTAAATGTTCATGCAATACAAGGCTATTTCAAAGTAGAGAAGTATTGAATGAGGCCCTTATATCGACCTAAGAGGACGAACTAAGTGCAGATTATTAGGTTATGTAAGACAGATAACGGTTGGTCCTAGACTTAAAGAGATTTAGATTGTCTTGATCTCGGAAGCATTCTCTAAAGAGTCTATTCCGCAAAGTATCAGTTCTTTGGAAGAAGATGCAGAACTTCCTTATACCCATTCAAAACAATGATGAAACAGGGTTGGATTCAACCATGTGTAAGTTGCGTGATGGGACATAATTGTAAAGGTCTAGACTGGTAGAACTATAGCTTGTCTAAATATTTGCCATGAAAATAGCGATAGTGTAGCAATAGGCTTACGGTGAGAAAGGATTTGGAAATGTTAAAAAAAAAAAAATTAATGACCCAAAAATCAGCGAAACGCTTCTAAAAGCTGTCAAGACCGGAAAGTGAGGAAGGGCCGCTCGCGATTAAATATAACCGCTTTACGCAACTTTTGGTCTGATTAGTTTGGTTTGTTTTACGGCATATCAACCTCAATAGGTTATTTAATGCCGACAAGATTTTTATTGCTGGTAATATTTATTTATCTATCTGAGTATATATTGGTTTGTTTTGTTTTACGGCACATCAGCTTTAATGGGTTATTTAATGCCGACAAGATTTTCATTGGTGGTAATATTTTTTCCAAAAAAATTTTGCTGGTAATATTTTGTTCTTCATAAATGTATTGCTGGTAATATTTATTTACAAAAATGCATTGCTGGCATTGAAACCTATTTTTAGCAATGTATCGTATATATGAGTTCCATTTGAAATCTGGAGTGAGCTTGAGTTCTAAAGGACCTTAATGGCAAGAGGTTTCATTGAAAGTATATTCATCGTGACTGAAGGATATTCCGAGTCAACTAGATGATGATGGAAAGTTATGTCGATATAGCTGAAAAGGATGAAAGATCTACTGACCAGAGAATTATTTGAAAGAATGTGAATTCTACTCGGAATACTGCGAGATTACTCAGCTAGTTGCTTCTTCTATTCGGAGACTTACTGTCATCCAGTGTTCACTGATGACCATTAGCTACATCTCTTGTGAAGATTCAGATGACAAGTAAAATTATTTATTGATATTTACTTTACCTTCACATTTTTAGAAGGTACTGCCTGTCCACATTAGTTAATGTCAATGTCGTTACAGACGATAAAATCTTTTCGCTTTTTTCGTTTTATTTCTATGTTTATAGTGTTGTATTTCTACTATGACCTTTTACCTTATTTTATTCAAAATTTTATGTCCTACTTCGACCAAAGGCATTATTATGATTATTTGTTACTTTTTATTTGATCTGTTTTCTCTAGATCTATTCCTATTGTAAGCATTTCGTTGTAACCGAGTAATAAGTCCTGTTGTATCTATATACGCCTTCATGCAAATTAGGCAAAGATGCCAAAGTACATTTCTTTAAATGCATAAATGGTACTATCGTCTCGATTACAATTTGCTCCGTTTTTTTTTTTTCTTGTTTCACTTCTATTTCCTGATGAGTTTATATATATATATATATATATATATATATATATATATATTAACATTTCTATCGCTTTTTTTTCTCGCCTGTCGTTCATGTTTTACTATTTTATTATTTCGTTTATTTCCTTTTGGCTTTTATTTTTTTGCCTTAGAATACAAGATGGGGGATGACGCTTTCTTGAGACCACCGCCCCTGCCTTGTATTGTTTCTTGAGACCGTCCCCGCTTTCTCCCTGTCATCAATGCTGCGACCATAATATTATTTTCAGTGTATTTATCTTCAGCATGTTAATAATGACATCTACAAATTCTAGGTACTCTTAAATAGAATCCAAAAATTATTACTGATTTTATTCTGTTATTCCAGCGAGAATAGAAATTTATGAAGTCATAGTTGGTTTTCGATGGACTCTTAGTTTTAGGCCATTAACTGTACGGTTAAACATATGTCGGAAGTAAATTCTATAGTACAATGTGCCGACTCATCACCAACTAATGCTATTTCACCTTTATACGCAAAACATTGAATTAGCAATAGGTTCGCTTATTAGTGGAGTTTTATCTTTTCTTTTCTTGGATTTGTCCTTTCCAGAGTATTTTACTTAAACAGTGAACATATTTCCGATATAGTGATGACGCTCCATTAATAGATCCACGCAAAATCATCTTCGTCCTGGGTAAGACAATAAACTACATCCAACGGCAAGGCCTCTGATCAGGAGATTTTGAGGAGCGTCAACCACCTCTTAATTTCTGGTATAACCAGTTCTCCGCTGTCCCGGAGTGGTAGCACCTGCTAGGGTCCCAGATATGGGCAAATAGTCCCCCCCCCAAAAAAAAAAACTGTGGTCAAAACACTTTCAAAGTGTAAAAATAGGTTTTATTACCAGCAATACATACATTTTTGTAAAAATTATTACCAGCAATGTATTTTTGAAGAAAAATTATTACTGGCAATACATTATTACCAGCAATACATTTTTGGGAAAAATATATATAAGCAGCAATACATTTTTAAAAAAAAATATTACAGCAATAAAAATTGTCGGTATTAAATAACCCATTGTTATTGATATGCCGTAAAACAAATCAAACCAAAAAAAAACAAATTACCTGATTTTGTAGATAGACTAAATGTCGAACGTTCGATAGAATTTACTTACCAATCAGAAACAAACAATACATTATATTTCTTGGATATTATGTTAAAACATACTGTTAATGAGCTAAAACTCATAACAAAAGCCAGAATAAACATCGAATTTTATTTAAGAGTACTCTGCATTTGTAACACTCAACATTTACATGATGAGGAGTAATACATTGAAAATACTTTTAAGCTCCTTCAATAGCCTAACTCTTTCATATTCATAGCAAAGCAGATAGCTCGTGAAATATTTCAAAACAGGAGTGGATGATTCAGGGAAATCCAACAAATTAAGATATATTACTCTACCTACTAACTTCATCGCAACTACAATTGACAGGATCATCCAAGCTTCATATAAAATTTATAACAACATCTAAAAAAATAAGATATAATTAATTTAAAAAATCATTATCATAAACTTGAAAGGATTTAATCACCTGTAATCATTGTCATAAGGAATTTAAATAAAAGATTATATAAACACAGATCTTTTACAAAGCACACTCAATACATTTAATACTGACTGTAATAAGTCTGACAATATTATCTATTTTTGACAAAATGTTGCTTTAAATAAACCAGTGATTATTTTACTATGGCGAAAGCGTATAGAAAGTGTATATGATTGATAGATTATCTAAGGTAAATTGCGTCCAGATTCTTACCTTTCACCTTTCTTTGCAGAGTCATAAGAAATGTGATAAAAACAAATTCATAAGGAAACTGAATGAAATTAGCTAAATTGAACTTGTTAAATAATAGTTTAGCAGACTACTATTCTTAGAGGAAATGTATCTCTGACTTCCTCAGGTTAACCTTAGGGATCAGATACAAGACAAAATAAAGTCGATTTTTATTGGCTGAGCCAGCGTGGGAATGATACAGAGAAAAGGTTTTCGATGAGTTCAGTCTTAACCGTCAAACAATGTAGAGGTGTTTACTTCGTGTCTAGATCTGCTTCCCAGTGGAAGGAGAGAGCGACCCCACTGGCTAGTTAGACGATGTATACGTCGACTTTAAAATACCCTGTGTTGATGATCTTTTATCTCCGAACCAAAACAACTAGCAATCACCGTCCGCGAGAGATGAATGCAATTTTATTATCGAGCGATCAACGTCGCCCACAAGACGACCCCCCGACCTAGGGTTTATACAAAAGAGAGAGAAATAATTTTAAAATTATAAATTTCAGCGTTTCAACAACTTCAGAGTTTTTTGTTTAATTATAACTGCCGCTTGCGTTTTTATATTTTCCCTCCGTTTCTTACACATATAATTCATTCTAAAAACATTACTTTAGTCCGATGAAGCCCTAAAACTGTAACACTCAAAATGGCGGTCAGTGTCCAGGCCATGCTAAGGACTCATTTGTAAGATTAAGGTTAGATAATTTTTGTTTTTGTATTAATACACTGCTTTTTTTTATTACTTTTTTATGATTTGATATTGAATTATTTTTTTTGCAAAATAAATGGAATATAAAAATAGTCAACTTTTATTATATTCGTTATATATATATATATATATATATATATATATATTATATGCGCGGTACTTATTAGAAAGCGCTCAACATCAGAGATAGTGCTAACATTAATCAGTTTGTCTGACGATAGCAAAAGCGTGAAACCCAGGGTCACAAACTCACATCAATCCAACCAAATATATATATATATATATATATATATTCCGGTATAAATTAATATTACCACGAAATATTACAGGTACGTGACACATTGACAAAAAATACCGGTCCGCTATACCAGATAGTTCGAGAAGCACTGCCCTAAAGGACGAAGGGGTTGACACAGAATTATTTCTGCTTTGCTATTCATTTACCTACCATTGTGATATACAGAAATTTATATCATATTCTGATACATTTTTTATATATATATATATATATATATATATATATATATATATATATAAAATGTATGTGCGTGTGCGTACCATTGGATAAGAGCCATCACGAAGGACACGCGAGTGTTCCCATAGACTTGCAGGCCCCAAAGATAATCGTCCATCTCTTTGTTCTTGTCGACTCAATAAAACTTAACGCCGGCAATCTGAAATATTACTTTAGCTCAAAAGGATTATAATTGACAGCGGCAGTGATCAGTTTTTATAATTTTCTGATTAATTATTTGCGAATGCAATCCGCTGCGGAGTCTAAACACATAATATTCGCTTTTATCGGAAGGAAAATGTCATTAAGTGTTTAATTCATGAGTATAATTGTTTTCTGATGGGGATAAGTTAAATTATGATATTTACTTGTCAATTCTATCAGAAACGGTGAGAAGGCATGTATGCCAGGGGGAAGATTTTAAATAAGAGAAAACAAAGAAACATAGAAATGTCAGGAAAGATAATACAAGTTATAAGAAAATGGCGGAGAAATAGATTTAATACATTTCAGTTATTAACAAATACAAAGTTTCCTCTCTTAATAAAATATAAAAATTGGTTGAATGTTTTTAAAAAAAAAAGCATTTCCTTTTTTATTATTTTAATAAACGATATCCACATTATATTTGATAAAAAAAAAACAAGGAATAGTAATTGTGAGAATAGTCGCTTCTTTATAGGAAAATGTTCAGGATTCATCTGACTGAGCAGTTGGTATTACTGATGGTAAAAATTTCAAAAATATTTCTTTTGAAATGGTTTTTCAGGAAGGTAGGCCTCTTAAGTCCCGTAACTGGCACAATTTAACAGTAATGGTGGTTATTTTCTACTTTTGTATTTCAGCTAGAATGGATACTATTTTTAAAAAATTCCAGCCCAAGGATGAACACTGTAGCGAAGTTTTAATTCAGTTGGACAAAGTAAATGTTGGGAAAATATTCCGAAGACAAAAGACTTGGCCCAATTCAACAGGTCAATCGGAGAACAAATGACAACTTGTAGATTATAGAAAAACTGGCGCAAAACTAAAACAGTAAGAAATCCCTTTATAAAATTAAATTTCTTATTTTACATTTATTTTCATGTTAAAAAAATAATTCTTAATATTCTATACAAATTTTTAAAGAAAGAATCACCTGATGCATTCACTGACATACTGCAGTCTATTCTAATTAATATATTCTGTTCTATACGCATGCGAACTAAGACAAAAATTATTTTACTAATGATAATTACATCCGTTTTATTTGACGGCATCAATAAGTTCCCAGCTTAATGAAAAATAGGCATTTATTTTCTTGTCAATTTACTTAATTCAATAGTGATTGTTTAAACATATACCGAATGTCTGTGTATATTTCTGAGATTAAGTATTGTAACTATTTACATTGTTTAGACTGTTGTCAGATTCACGACGCTTCTCCAGGTTGAAATTTTTCGAATTCTGGAACTCTATATTTCGTCCACTGGTGTATATTGTTCTAGTTCCACGTGCCATGCATGTTTCGGATACATCGGTTTCAGTTATTTCCCTTTAGTAACTCAACTAAGTTTTTTGTTCGCCTCTGCTCTGGCCAGGTATTGAACTCACAACTCTTTGGGCCACTTCACTGGATGACTTCACCCAACGCTTTTATCCACTGGGCCATGCGAAAAACGTGGGTTGAAGTAATCCAATGATTTGATCAAAAGATTTGTGAGTTCAATACCCGGCCAAGGTGAAGAAAAATTGGAAAGTTGAGTTACTAAAGGGAAATAACTGAAAGTGGGATATCCAGAAGAGGCGTGGCACGTGGAAATAGAACGATTTACCCTGGTGGACGAAATAAAGGGTTCGGTTCGAAACGTATATCACTTGAAGAAGGCTGAGAGGTACAACGGCCGAAATGTCGGGAATATGACAAAGATGAGGACAACTGTCTGAACAATGTAAATAGTGTATATACCGAATATAAGCTTGAGAGCTTATTGATTCGTTTTCGTATATCGAATTAATTGCCGTGTTTCTTGTTTCTCAAATCCATTTATTCACTTTCCTTTTTCTTTTTCTTCATCTCATTCTTGTTTTCTTGCTTATTGCTTCATGAAAATTTAGTTTTTTTTCCAATTCATATACGTTGGTTGATTTACTTAGTAGTGTGAATCCTGATCTTACAATATTAACAGTATTTAAATCGAAACTGAGAGAATGTGATGTACACGCACGGGTAAATCATATGATTTGTATATTAGCGTTATGATTTGCTCTCGTCATGTTTTAAACCAACCAGAATTTCTGGAGCAATGTCGCTCATTCTGTTCTTGTTTGTTTGAAGGCGTTTTTATCCACCACACAAAGGTCCATAAACTGGCGTTAGGTGTCATTCGTTCCAACTTTCGCTTACTTTTGGTGTTATAAATTTGAACGTTGCACATCATCATATACGTTCATAAAAGATGCAGCTGGATAATTCCTGCTCACATTATTCCCGTACTACTCAGCAGATACTACGAGGTTTTCTTTTACAATATCCCGAGTAGGCACGATCATCACACCTGTCTCCTATTGAATAGATATGGGACTAAACCTGACTTATTCAGTTAGATCACCTACAACTTTTTCTTTTTTTTTTAACAGGCTGAGTGAATTAATATAGTACAATATGGTCATCGATTGTCTAAGTGTGAGATTACAGATTTGTATTAAGATGCGTCCAAGATATACATTATATTGATATTGGGTTTAAGTACTGTTGCTACATTCTTTACTCTGTTTATATAATATTGGGACTATCAGTATATATGTACGTGTTATTTTTATGCTTTTTTAGTTCCATCTTTCTGTAATATTGATTGATTTTCTTAAATTCGATAAAATATTGTTTGTTCTTTACGCTTAATGATTCTTATATTATATCGTAGCATATCAAATTATAGTATTAATGTACGCCATATTTATGGTGAAAAGTACTCAATAGCATGGATAGAGCGTATGTAAATATAAAAGTGGAAACTGGGGTCAACACTGAGCGGTGACAGTCTGTTTCATGCTTGAACGCGATATTCATGCCATGTGTGCTGAGTGTAATGCTAGTCAATGATTCATTACGAGTAGCAAGCTTTATTGCATTATTTTAATTGTTATTGGATAGGCGATAACGGTTATATTTCAAAATAATCTAGAAGCTGTTACCTGTGTTGTATATGACACATGGATTTGCATTTTTTTATGTTATTTTAAAAGTTATTCGTTTTAAGTTATTGATTTTTATGTAACGTAATAAACGTGTTTTCGTGTCTGCATTTTTAGATAAATTCTGATCCCTTATTTATAATTATCCCCAGAAATGACATACTTTGAAAAAAGAAAAACAAATTTTAAAAAGAAAATTTAAAAAAAACAAAAAAAA